>JZLH01S0126504.1:17015-33137 GCA_001188425.1 Eucidaris tribuloides
GCGATTTGAGCTTTTCATGTTTTGGCCATTGAGAACCTGATTGTGGCCTGTGTTAACTCTAGGATTTCAAAATCTGCGAGGCAACAGGGTAACTGACTCAATATCCTTGTCACATTAAGATAAGCTATTGATTTGTTTGGTTTATCGCTCGTTATCGGATATTCATTTCAGCTTCGCTGACTGGTACAGATTTACAGTTCATTCTATTCCAGCGAAACAGGCATTATCATTGTTTTGAAAAACTTGACTTTTAATCTTCTATGACTGTTACACAAAAAACGTAAGTATCACGTTTCAATGGTTCAATTTTTGTACTCTTTTTATCACATAGCCAGAGCTGTCAATGGCCTACTGATTTTGAGTCATTCTCTACTGAAAGGGCAGAAAGAATACAGAAGGTGGGCATCAAAAATATTAATTTTATCGAAATCAGTTTTTCTGTAATTCTAACATGCAATTCATCGTAGAATATTGATTCTGATTCAAAATATGGCAACTTACATGTATTTTTTAAACTGCTGAAATACAGTAGCATGTCAATTGATGAAAGTTGGCAGAGCAGCAAGATCTTGTTAAATATAGTCGCAGTCCTGATCCTGAAATTTCCCCGTGTGTAATTGATGTTATCATGGCCAATTTTTTTGATAACGCGCTTTCTTGTTTTAATATAAAAGGAAGGCAAATAAAGTAATCAGATTTGTTAGATCTCTTCAAAATGTCCTATTTACATCTACAACAGCAGGAGGTCTCAATCTCTTTATTTGAGTTTTGATGAATTATCCTGTCTGGTTGCAACACACCTGATTTTTTTTTTCTCACTGGATTCAATTACAGTGTTGATGCATCAAGTCTAAGAGTACAGCAATACAAGATCTTTTTAAAGTGATCATTTGCAAGATTTAGTAAGCAATCAAGTGGAATTTGGAGAAGGTTATTTTGTATAAAATATTTCCTGCTTTTCTGAAGTCGCTAAAATCACCTTATTGCATTGCATAATTTTTTTTTCGAAATTTAGATTTAGATTGTATATTTTTATCCACATTGCCAGAAGTCATCATTTCCCTTTTATCACATCAAATCCGATTTTAGACATCCACGCTCAATTTTTGACAGCAGTTAAACTGAACACCAATAAGTTTATAGAAAAGTAAAACAAATCAAATTAATATTATATGAAGTGAATTAATAATCAAAGTAATAATATATATAGTTATACCGGTTCTTGTTTAGATCGCACATCCACATCTATCAAGTCGAAGCAGTGCCTATTTGGTATATTTCCTATACTGTCATTATCGCACCTCATCTATTTCGGTGTATAAAGGCCGCAAAAAGAAGGTAAGTTCATATGTTCAAACACCCCTCTTTAGCGAAAGGGGGTGTTTGATACGAGAGGCACTTATATCATTGATGTGTTCATTAGCCCTGGGACGAATACCTATTTTGAAATCTCGAATCAGTTCATGGAAAGTATTGCAATTATTTGATTATTTAATCGGTAAATTACATACACATGCGAAAACAAGGCATATGTGGACTAAGATACTAAACATGGGTTTGCTGTTATTGAGCGTAAATCAATATGTATTCAGCGAGTGAAAAGTTGGAAAATCGAAAAACACAGATAACCCGCAAAATAATGTTCGTGATTGTTTTTCCGCCGTAGAAAATTATAAGAGTTATTAGAAATGACTGTTTGCACAAAACATTGAAATAATAGCTAAATATGCAGTATCTGTTTCAGGCATCTAATATGATCCACTATCCGTGACTACCTACGTGGAGCGATCTTATCGTAGCGAACGGATAATTAATTAAGTTCCAAACTCCCTCTCATATAACTGAAAGAAGTTTGATCTGCGCATTTATTTAACTATCCTCCCCCGTGCCTGCGCGAATTGTTGTTTCGTTTTTTACTTCTGGCAATCACGCGCTGCAATGAATGCAGCATCGCGCGCACCACAAGCAGCCCCGCCTGCTTGTTTCTCTAGCGATCGAACAGAACGTGTCGCCCTCCCGTGGGTCATACAAACACGTCAGCGAGTCAACACCATGATGCAATACCACCGACCGTAGGCGTGCTAATAAAACACTTCAAATAATGCCGCTAAGAATGAATCAAGTTTTTGGAGAAATAGCATGGTACGCCAAATTCGATATAAAAATTAACAACAGCAAATGGTAATCCACAAGAAGTTTACATTATACGTATTCCATTGCCACATATCTGTCCTTTCACAAATCTCTAAATCTTTGAAGTCTTGTTTTTTGTATCAGCAAAAAAATTTTCCAAGCCTCTGCCAAATGTACGCGTGATAGTACAGCTAATGGACTCGAACTTGGAAACGTAAATTTTAGACACTCTGTCTGTCATTTAATGGAAAGTCTCACCGCGCGTTCCTCGTCAGTTTGTTATGAATCGGTTTCTGCAAATATGAGTATTATACCTTGAGGTTCTACGAATTGCATCTCTGGCTTAAATCATCGTTACCCTTGTTCCTGAATATCTGATATGCTAATTTAGTTTTTATCTTTCTTTTTCTAAACAAACTAAAACGTTAATTTTTTGATTTCACACTGAGGCATTTTTTACTATTCGTCTACCCTTTCTCCGACGAAGAACCGATTCTATTTTTAAAGTCGCATTCAGAATATACGATCTTGGCCTGCATATCCCCACCCCCTTTGTTTCCAAAAAAGGTTAATCGAATAACTCGTATGATAATTTCGATATTAATTGTCGCTGGGCCCTAAGTGCTTCATTGCTTCCCATCTTGCATAGAATTAGGGCAAAGAGGGAATAGCCATCCCTGTGCATGCATGCATGGCATTCAGACATACTCACTGTCTAGTAATTTGATTCCCAGTTGCCGTCTCTTAGATACACTTATGTCACGTGCGATTAATGATTATTTAATTGTTTGTCATTAACTACTTATTGTTATTGACGATTGAAATTATGTGTTCATTTTGTTAATGGATATAGTTTTAGTGCTCATGCGGCCGAAGGCCCTATGAGCTTACATGCCATGGCGGCGTCCGTCGTCCGTGATTATCTGTATGACTACCCGTTCTTCACAGTTCCGTTTCCGTGCCGTCCTTGCTTTTAGCTTCCGTTGCCTTCTTGTACTTACCCGTCCGTACCGTCTCTGCTCCCACAGTTTTGAAAATGCTTCTTCTTCGTCATCTCTCAACCGATTTTGAATTCTGATTGTTTCCTATGATAGGGCACCGAGACGTAGAGGGATTTAATAGACTTGGTACTTAGACAGAATCGGGTCGTCACGAACTCCATATAACAGTACCTTTTAAGTTAATCTTTGCACAGAATATTCATTATATCGAATCACCAGAAAATGCTTTACTCCTATCAATTCCCTCCTCCCTTTCCTCCATGCATCTATCTTCAAAGATACTTTTACACGGGATCCTGAACTTTTGTATCCTAGGCTATTATTTATCGTACAGGGCATGAGTCATATCCAACATTTATAAACGCGCTTCCTCACACCAGGATAATTCCTTAGAAGATATCCTACCATTTCTTTTCATCCACAACTCTATTCTGATTAATTATTCAGTAATTATGCAAAATTTATCCACACCCAATACAAAATCAACATTATCAATTGCCATCCCCACTTTTCTAATCTCCCACATCTTTTCTTGGAGCCACGCACTGTTTTACACCATCTCTGTATTTGTTGTAGATCTTCTGAGTTAGTTCGATCGACCTCGCTTTTACTGGTGAGGGTGCTCTCCAAGAGTACTCCTCAATAATCTGAACATACTAATTTTAATAAGCAATTGAAAAAAATTATAGTGACAATAATCATCAAATCATCTATTGCATCTAGATGTATTTCCGAAATCACGAAAAAATGCTTTTCTGTGGCAATCTCACATGTCTTCTCCACTCGATAAATTTTAAAATTTAATTACTTTATTTGTAGTTGCCTCCCATCATTCCCGCTGACAGCTCTAGCTATGTGTCACCTCGGGCGAGTTACTACACTCTTCTCCTCTTAGCTTTTGCATCAGTATAAGTTTTTGCGAACATGTATACTCCATAATTAATTGATGTACCTTATGCTGAACAATTAATCATATCCAAATAATATTTACAATAAAAATTATGCTATCTAATCGAATCTGCACTCACATTTCTTGTAATTCTTACCCAGACACTTGTACCTTATAACTCTTGTCTTTTTCTGACTTGTTTATTGAGTTATCTAAGGGCTACCCGGAGTGTTGTGCTTCTTCAACATTAACCTTTCTACACAAAATTGTGAAAATTAATTTCCCTTTTCCTTAACAATACAATATGCAATCACAACTAAAACATATATAACCTCACCAATTATATTCCTGCAAATTATGGCAAAATAATTATTTTAAAATCTACACATTCTCACTCACAGTAACTTGAAATAGTAATAACAGGATAAAATTTTAATACAAGCTTTAACTACACATCATTCCATGATCTCCCACGTCAAATCCCCCAAGACTTTTTGATCATAAACTTCATGAGCACTTATAATTTTCCGCACCACCTTAGAGTTTGCTCATTCCACATGAGTCGCCTTTGTCACACCTTCTACAACACTCCATCCTACTCTTTTCAAGCAATTGAAAACTGTTCCCACCTACCCATCGCCTCCATTTGCTTGAATTCTTGTACACGGCTGCATCCTATAATTTAACCTCTATTGTCAATTTTATGAACAATCCTCTAATTCCTATATAAATAAGCTTAATAACCTACTTCTCAATGAATCCTTTCCTCTAATATTGATCAATTTCACAACCTGAAATATCACACCGTTCTAACTTCAAGATCCTTGTAATGGACTTGCCGAGCGTTCAAATGTTGCTTACTTTCCATACAGAACAAAAACCTCAACCAGTATGGAAGAGCACTCCGGACAGGGATCCTTGGGGGCATTATGCCTAGAATTCAACTATTCCACCGCACATTATAATAGTGTTAGTTATTATATTATTCTTTTTATATCTATTTTTTTTTTCCATTCCCTTCCAGGGCATGAAACAAAATTTTTCCCTGTGACTCGATCCTTTCTACGCCTTATCCTCTACTTTGGACATTCCAATCTTTTTATATTTCAGTTCCTTCCGGACATCAAATTTTAATCTTTTCACTCAGTCATCAACCACCACATATGACCTTGGCTCTCATATCAACACTTGCATAATACCTTCTCGGCATAAATATATAGTTTAATGACTGGATTGGATAGGAATAGTTTCCGGCCCCTGCATCGAACGATGAGGAACTTCTGCGAGTCAACTACGTGCACTCGATTCTGACTCAGTATTAGTTGCACATAGTTATACCATCTTTTGACAGAACCTTATCCAGATAACTAGCTAGATATCTCAACATCCTCTCCTAATACTATGTTACAGTTTCCACCTGATATCTCATGACCCATTGTGCACCGCAAACTTACCTCATACCAACTCCTTACATTCTTTTGTTTACTAAGCACTCAAACTCCCTGCCGGGCATTTGTATTACTCTCCACCTCGTTATGGTAAAGACAAAAATTCAATCCCATTTTATCCCAGACGCAAACAACCATTAAAATCCCTTCCCACAAACAGATTTGATCAATTCCGTATTGAACACAACCAATGCTAAAAAATAACCAAAGTCCAGAACCCAGTTGAATTAAATTCCGCTACACTTCTCGTACCATGCCTCTAGCTCTCCCTTGTCGCTACCGTCTCCCCGCACTTTATCACCCTTATCCACAATGTTACTACCCTCCTCTTTTTCAGAACTTCCAGACAAAATACAAACAAGAACTCATGTCTTTCTCATGTCGCACTCGACCGTACGTGCGCGCGACCTACATTTAACCGACCATTGCCGCAGCGCCTCCTCTTACCCCTTGCCTCCCCACGGTTCCTACCTCCCAGACCAGGTGTCCAGTCCACATTTCTCATGCCTATTCATATGTATATCGCTCGCGCATAGTTGTCTCTCATCCCACTAACCCGCCACCAATCATTCATCACATATTATATCATCATTACCCCCTGTCCGCCGCCTCCTTCTTCCTTCTTCTGAAATCTTGTGAAATTTATTCGATATTCTGCTGCACCCTCTGTGTCTGCCTGTTTTCACCCTCCTACTTGAGCCCGGCGGTGACCCCGTCCGTTTGCTCCACGCCGTGGTCCCCCTTGATCCCTCAGTCTTTCTTCACTCATTCCGTGTTCGCCTTTTCTTCCGAAATTTTCCCCCCAGGTGACGTTCTGCCCGCTCGCCCCTTTCGCAAAATCCTTTCAGTATACATCTCTCATTTCAGAGACACACAATGCACCCACCTGCACTCCCGTGAAACCCCTACCCCCCTACCCCCCTTCTCGTTACTCCTCTGCTCCACTATTTCCCTTCTTTTCTCCTCCACCTCCCCTCATCCCCCCTGCTATATGTCGCCAATACATTCGATAAGCTTCTTTGTTAAATTGGTTTTGACCTCTACCCCACACCCTGCACCTCCCGTCCCTTCCTCGCGGCTATTCATTTATGACTCTGTCTCTCTCTTATCCCTACCATTTTGAACACTCCGTCTTCGCTTGTTGTTTTCTAAGGATGAGCTTCCTTCCAGCTTTCTACTTATCTCCCACCTGTACATCCTGGCTCTCCTACGTCCTCAGACTTTTTGGTTCTGGTGACTCCCCGCCTTGCCCCCCTCCCGCCTTGCGCCTTCCCCCTCTGTTTATCCTACCCCTGGGCAAACCCCGTGACCCCTTCCTCCCATCGAGCCCCCTCCCGCCTATTTCACTATTAGCCATCCTCGATGAATGAGTTACACGGCCTTGCTGTCCACCCTCCTGCCACGCTAACACCAGCTACAATTACCACCTCCCATCCGGTTTCTCTCTCCATGGTCGTTTCCTTCACTTTGAGACCGCTTTTCGTTGTCTCGCCCCGCGCCGTCCGACTATCCCCGCCTTCTGCCCCCCCGACTTTTCACCCCGTTCTCCGCTTGTCTTGGGGGACTAACCTCGGTCTTGTTCCGACCACTCCCTGATTCTCTACGCCCCCGTAAACATCTCCTACAACAAAACAAGTCGTATGATCTTTCGTTCTGCTAGCTCATGTCCCTTTTCTGGCAACTCGATATCATCCGTATTCAGATCGCAAAAACTTACGGCTCCACGTCACGTGCTGATCATGTCCCCGACGATAAATCAATATGTTATGATGACCGGTTGGCCTTCTAGTTCCCTCCATGGTTCCGTTCGCCCACCGGCGTCACCCTGTGACCGCTTTGCTCCCTCGTCGTCTACCCATACCGTCCCCATCATCACTGCCCGAAGTTAGTCATTGCTTTTCCCCTACTTCTCTTGTGGGTGGCATCTTAACCCTCGAATGTTCAAATGGATAAATAAAGTGATTACATTCTCGCGGTTGTAAGTGACCTGGTATGATCGACTTGAAATAATATCAATACGCGTATAACTGTGATGCACCCCTGTATTAAGTTGAACAAATGGACAGTACGTTCCAGCCGTTCCCCTTTCTCGTCGGTCGGTCTATCTTCTTTGCCCTCTGATGTTCCCTTTTACAATACCCTTCACTGCTCTTCCCATAGATCATAACGGACTCCGCAGTCATGGAATTAGAGATTCCAACGGCACTTCATTCCCACTTCTTTGGTGTTGGCTTCCGTTTTGGTTTTTGCCTACAATGGGAATTTTTCCGTCTCTGTCGCTGCCCTGCGGCCCGGCTTTGCATTTTGGTGCTTTCTCTCCTGCGGTTTGTCTGTTTCACAGCGGCGCCTCCTTTTGGGGCGTTCCCCTTTTGGTGCTGGTCCTCGCTCCAAATATGTTAGCATAATGACAGAATCTCTAAACAAATCATCAATCTTTTCAAAATATACATGTTTTTTTCTTTCTTCTTCGTTGATTGCTGGTTCTTGACTTTTGAATTGGCAGAAGCAGTATGTGCATTGAGCGGTGTTATTGCTATAGCTATATGAAGTAGGTTCTGCCTGGGTGCTGCTCTTCGATTGGTTGTCGTCTATGACAACCAAGTTAGCACATAGTTTTGTATTTTTTTGTTGTTGGGGTGTACGACCAGCCGGTACTGTTGTTCTGGCTTCGGGATAACATTATTCTGACATCAGACATTTTTTTTTGCTTGTTTTTTGTTTACGTAGAGTATATTATTAATCATTTTTAGATAAAGCAGTACATTGTTTGGTGTGTTCCTAATGCTTGTCTGGTTAATCAGTTGAAAGTTAGTCATGCTATTGTAGCACTTAGTGATATAGTCCGATACATCATTTGCCATCGCGGTTTACTCCCTTGGGAATTTTTAATTGAATATTTAATTGCTTTTTAGGTGTCTCATCTGAGTGGCTGCTCATTTGTATGCCAATTCTGAATACTACATCATAATACTTATTTATTTTAATTTCATTTTGAATTATGAAAATATAAATGGGTCATGTTACTTCTGAATAACGCGAGAAATGTAAACTAAAGATTTCGTTATAGAAGGTAATTTTACTGTCATGGGATTCATCTCACAGCATCACACTACGCATCACACAACATGAATCTGTCAGATTTCTCTAAAACAACACAGAGACAACGAATCTCGTTTGATAGTGTTTTCCTAATTTCCTAGTTACGTGTTTACCATTAGCAAAAAGAGATAGGCGCGCTAAGCCAAGTAAAGTCGATTCAATCATGATTGTCGTGCCTAGATCCTATTGTTGTAGGTCTGTATGATTGATACAGCCTCCAATTCAGTCACATCATGTCAATTTAACCCAAACACACTCAGCGTTGATGTAGCGGCTGCAACGAGACTGTGGTGATTCATCTGAATTAGAATAGGCTTCAAAGTCTGCCCTAACTGATTGGGTTGATTAACTCGTAAAACTGGCATATAACACCATATTAGAACAATGTCACTGGTTATATTGCTATTGTCATCTACCCATTTCAACAGAGAGCCACACCTGTAAGTTCCCATTATCACAAAGAGAATAATGACCGCCATATTTTATGTTTATATATCTTTATTCGATTTTCATGAATTTTGATGTGTAATCCACATTCTATCTGTAATTGCGTGTCCTCAAAATCTGCAAATTGCAGTGTACTTCTATCTAGGAATCAGCACAAGAAATACAGACTTTAGTACTGACTGCTCAGAAAATGTAACTTTGCATGCTGTTGCTGCTTACCAAATTAATGCTGAGAACAGTGTGAGACGTGAAGTTCAAAATACAAAGATGGCTTTATTTTGGGGTAAAAGTTGCGTCACATAATAACCGCCTATACAAATGCCCTGAAAAATGTAATCTCTTCTATTGCACGTGTTGGATATGAAATGATTTGTTGAAATTTCAATTAGGTTATACATCCGTCTTAAGTGTTTTAACTTTAATATCATAATACAGTCGCAAAAAGTTTCACAACCTGTGAATATGGATTATATTTACCGTATATTCTAACTATTCGTAAGGTATTTTATTTTACAAATTTTGCTGAGTCCGCTATTGATGCAGTAATGATTGCAAATTTAACAATTGCCGCCTTGAAAGTGTTTTGTTGTTGTGTTTTTTGCTGATCATATTTGCTCTGGTACTGTACACTGTCTTTTGCATTCATGACTGTGCAGTAAATGTGCATTAAGTGGTTGTGCATATGAGTAGTGTACACACAGATTTTTGACAGACAGCTACACAGTACCACTGGCTGACTGTCATCGTTCAAAAGAACAACTGGTGAATATTCTCGATCTGTCATTCCGCGGTGGAAAAAATAGTGGACATCGAAAACCTATAACTATCAGTATTTCAAATTTCTTAGTCAATCAACCTCATGTGTGGGGATATGTAATGAGAACAGCGGACAAAACATTTATATGTAATTTTGTTTTAGTGTATGTCCACTAAGAGACAAGTTATATGCAAATCGAAGTACAAGTACCGTTGGTTTAATAAAAACTTTCCAAAGGGACTGGATTTGATAATTTAATTGTGTTCTGTTACTGCTGGCTGTGCTGATCTTTAGACAAAGCAAGAAGGATATTGGCACTGTTGGCTTAACTTATATAATTTGGGTTTTCTCGGAATGAGACATGAGTAGTTCAATCTGTTGAAGCTGACATTCAGTAAAGAAATATGTGGAATTATATCATAATTCTTTTGGAATTGGCTTAAATAAATACAATGTACATTGTTGGCTAAATTAAATCAACAACTTAATTCAAACACTCAGTTTTTATATCCTTTTGATGACTGCATTTTTATTTAGGAAGCCATCCACAGTTTTTGTGTATGAATAAAAGTACTATCATAAATTTTATTATTGGAACAGAGGATTGTGACATCGCTTGTTTGATATTTAAAGTCATTGAACTAAATACAGATGTCATATTGATTTACAATGGCATCATAGTTTAAGTTATCAGTTTTGTTTTTATCTAGCCAGACTTATGAAAGTATAGTTCCCTTTTTACTTGTTAAAGAATTGATTTTGCCTGAAGTTACTAACTTTTCCCCATATCACTCTTACAACAATGAATTCTCGGTGTCCTGACTCTTCAACGGGTTAAAGAAGCAAAAATCTTTTTGTAGAATAGTGCAGAAAATGTACTATGTGATGTTATTCCCCCAAACATTAAAATGTCATTCAGTTTGTTTCCTTGTTGGCCACGCAGTTCTTGTTTTTGGAAAAAGAAGCAAGTGCTAAAAACATGTTTCCCCCCCTTTTTTTTTAAGGGAGGGAATGTAAGTCCTGAGAAACATTGGTTGTTTATCCTCTCTCATTTGGATTTATACTTGAACGATATTCATATTGTTTTAGGATTCATTGGATGTAGAGTAGAGTTTTAATTGCATTCAAAATGATCTTATTTTTGTATCTGATATAAATTTTATGACTAGCATTTGTCTTAGTCTGGTGTCCTGACCCCCCCCGCCCCCCAAGTTATGACAGTGGTAAAAATTCCCAGCTCAGGATCAACCCGAATGAAATATGAATAACGAATGAGATGTCAGAGCAGACAGCATATTGATTGGTATATTGGGGCAATCAAACTGTACAGTGATTTCATAGTCCCAACCTCGTATTTTTGAAGGATAAGAGTAAATAACAGTTTTATTCTCAGGATGTAATTTGTAACACATTTTTATTTGTTTTAGCATCTGCCCGCAACTAGCTGTCTGGTTTTTGGAATAGCTAGAAACTAACAGTACTTGTATCAAGATAATCCATGTACAAGTCACAAGGTTTCTGACTGTAACAGATCCTTGGTCCTAAAAAAAAAAACCTTTGCATTGAACATTTGCTTAATTTGTGGTGAGTTTGTTACACATAATTTTCAGTCCAAGTATGCAACAGGAACTTGACGTTCATGGTTTTAGGGGAAATGTACTGTTTAAGTGATAGTATTTGTGCGAGCTTCAATTTCTAAAAAAAGTTGGCCAATTTAACAATCTGAACACATAGTACGTTTCAAATATGGACAAGATAAACTAACCTAAAAGAAAAAAGTTGTGAAAGTTACAATGCCAATGGCCAAGTATAGCATGAATAAAACAATTTAAAACTCTGGCGAGTGTTAAATAGCGTAGGGTAACACACAGTAAATCTGTGGCAGAAAATGGCAGGTTGAATCCTGATTAGCACTCGTAGGATTTTGCACTTTTTAAAGCCTAACATAATCATTTTGAATACATTTATTCAGTGGCTTCATTTTTAGACCACTTATCAAAGACAAGGGAGCATGGAATCAGTATCAGCTCAGACATTTTCAGAGCTAGTAGAATATAGCCAATACCTTTAAACTATTGGAGATGATTTTGTATTTTTGATATAAAATGTATTCTCCACAGACCCCAGCACCCAAAATATCTCGTCTTCAGTCTCCACGCATGTTAATTCAATTTGTCTAAGATTGTCTGTTTACAGTTCTGTGGTTTGGCAATTTTTTTTTCATCAAAGAGTTAAAAAATGTAGGCCTAAATCTTTTTAATCGCCTTTGTTTATTGCCTACAATAGTTGTCTGCATACAAGCGTTAAGTCAGACTGAGGTGTGACGTAAATTGTGGTTAATGTATGTTTGGGGCACTGAGATATGGCAGCATTGTTATGCCTTTGTGACATTTTTTTTTGATCCCACTAATTGGAGAGGTTAATTTATCATGCTATGACGTCTACTGATCATATACTGGTTATGAAACATCCGCCGAATCATTAATTGGAAAAAATAGAGAACGTTCGGCAAGCAATACGAGAGTAGTTTGTAACTTGTGGAATATTTTGTAATATTTTACACATTAATATTTTCCTGGACAGTATCACTTCAATGACTATCTAGGGTGCAGCCCTGTACAAGTTATATCTAGGAGTTAGCCGCGGCGGGCCTGACATAGGTCTGACCCAGCTTTGATATGATTGTTTATTAGGAGAGTGAAATTTGTTAATATGTATTGTAAGTACAGCATATGACAAGAATTACTTGCAGCAGTAAAATCAGGGAAACATGAACTTGCGCTGCCAGCATAACCAGTGTAATCTGCCAATATTAGTGGCGGAGTATTAGTTTGTGAACATCTATTTGCTTTAAGACAGTAGAAGATTCAACAATATAGAATTTTCGCTCTAGTGTAATTTCAGACAATTCTAGGCCCTGGAAGCCTGGAGAGTGGGAGGCACCTGGAAATCAATATATTATATGAGAGGGGCATACTACCATATTCCCCAGAAAGTTCAAAGCAATAACAGACAGATGCCTGCATTTCTTCCTACAATCTGACACATTCTTGGGTGCGCAATTGTGAAAATCTTTTATTTGGACCATGTTTGCCACATTTGAACTTGCTTACTGTCCCAATATGAACAAATTTGATTTTGTTATGAAACAGCCGCTTCCTAATGCTGCCTTGCTACATTCCGTAGTGTCACCACACCAAGACCAATCCCCACCTATCATGATTGCTCAATTACACATTATTACAGCATAGAGCTAATTTTCTTAACTATTTGCCTGATTATGAAGGCCCTCCCCCCCAGACACAAAAAAATATATATATATATTATATATAGTATATATATATATATATATATATATAAATAAAAATATAAAATTAAAAATTAATAAAAAATAAAAATAAAAATTTAGAAAATAAAAAAATAAAAAATAAAAAATAAATAAAGTAAGTAAAGTAAAGAAATAAAATAAAAAATGAAATGAACTGAACTGAAATGAAATGAAATGAAATAATAAAATAAAATAAAAAATAATGCCAGCTACCTACAAGTGTCCCTTTTTATGTCATTGTAACATTTTTGGGTGCATGAGATACATGCCCTCATCAAAAGGCAAACAGTGGGAACAGGAGAAGACAGATAAAATGAAAATAGGCAAAAGGAAATAAGACTATGCTATATCTTATTTTATTCATATGTACGCAAAACATTCCTTTTTAAATTGATCCATCAAATAAATGTACATGATATGATGGTCATCATGGAATATTTTCCTTCAAGCATGTCCAAAGTTATCCAGATTCCATGTATGGAAATTTAAGAAATTGAGCTTACTTGATTAGTCATGTTGTCCTCACTCTTTGAAGGTGTACAAAAAACAAACATTATGTAAGGCTACATGTATGCTAATGAGTGCTAAAATTATACCAAGGTCCATTATGTTTATTTTACAAAACAAACAGGTTAAATGTACAACTTCACAAGGACATGAATACCAGTAAATAAATTATGGACTGCATCTTTCATCAACCTTGGGCCTCGGTGAGACCTTCCAAAACATAACACAAAGCTATTTCCTCTGATATTATAATCATTTCTTTTGTACCATGCCAATCCCTTTTTTCTACCGAAGTTCCGTTTTTGTGTTTTTTGTAGGAATGATGTCATGTAAAATGCTTTTAGCACATTACCACATCCTCAATACTTTCTTTAAAGTGATAGGCTAACATTGTGGAGCTTCAATTAAAAAAATTGTCAAATTTTGATATCTGAACTACATAGTAGTGTTCATATGGACAAATAAACCCCCTAGAATAAAAGAAAGTTTGGAAAGTTACACTGCCAATGGCAAGTTATGCATGAATAAACAATTAAAACTCGGGGCGAGTTTAAATAGCCTAGGTGTACACACAGTAAGTCTATGGGAGAAAATGGGCAGGTGAATCCGATCAACTTATGATTTTTACTTTTTTAAAGCACTAAATCATCATTTTGAAATACAATTTTTTTCAGGGTGTCATTTTTAGACCTTATCAAAGACAATGGTAGCATGGGGAATCATGTAGGCAGCTCAGATTTTTTTAACTGTGGTAAATGTTAGCCAATACCTTTAAAGACACAGGCTAATATTGTGGAGCTTCAATTCAAACAATTTTCAAACTGTGATATCTCAACTACATAGTAGTGCTGAAATGGATAAATAAACACCCTGGAATACAAAAGTTTGGAAAGTTATGCTACCACTGACAAGATATGCATAAATGAACATCCCCCATGAATTTCCATTGCAGTGGAGTATTAAAAAAAAACCTAGATCTACACACAATATTGGGAGGAAATGGGCATGGTGAATCCAGTCAACCTGAGTATACATAGTTTTCACTTTTTTAAAGCACTAAATCATCATTCTGAAATATAATTTTTTTCAGGGCATCATTTTTGGACCCAGAGACACTTAGACTATGGAGGATTATGTAGCTCACTTTTTTTTTTAAACTTTGGTCATTGTTAGCCTGTGGCTTTAACACTTTTAGACCTCAGTCACAAATAGTATAGTGATGTTGTCAACCAACAAAAACCACAACAAAGGGTCATTAATTTTGCAAGAGTGACTAGTATATTGGCTGTCTCTCTTTAGACTTATTAAAGGTCCTCTCTTGTACACGCACTTGGTCCCACCCAGCAATTAGCACAACTAATTGGGATGAAAGTCCAAGTTTAAAGAGAGTGACATGATGGGTATCACATCTGGTTGTACTTGCACTTGCACCTTGCTCTTGAGGAGAGTGGTAACACCCTGGAGTAGTCGCCACTTCCATCGCTGTGAAATCTTGGATAGATATTAACCCGACATATGGTTAGGGGATCTAGGCTTCAATGCAACCATGTCCGCCATTCAATAAGGCTTAATGGATAATCCACACAGACACGGTTGGAAAGCTGATTCAGAGGCCTAGTCTTCATTCAAGATTAGAAGAACTAGCAAGTGCATGACCGGCATACGACCTGAATGTGTGGCATGTAGCTGTTTGTTTCAAATGCCACATGGGGAAATCAACTCATTTTTTCCACAAACAAAGTATCCTTATACTAGGTGTTAAAAATAAAATTGGTTAATTTTGATATGTAATGACACAAAAACTATACACCAGATAATACTGGCATGAGTATGAGTTATAGCTGAAGAGTGAACATTTTTGTTGGAGGTGGTTTCAATACGATATCAATAATCAGTTTTATGAAATTCATGCTTATTTAAAAAGTTAAAGTTCAGATTTTGCTCAAAAAACTGATTATTGATATCGTATTGAAACCACCTCCAACAAAAATGTTCACTCTTCAGCTATAACTCAAACTCATGCCAGTATTATCTGGAGTATAGTTTTTGTGTTATTACGTATCTAAATTAACCAATTTTATATTTAACACCTAGTACTAACACACACACACACACACACACACACACACACACACACACACACACACACACACACACACACTACTTACTAATTCATTAAAATTCATTAGCTTTTGTAACTGTTACCATACTACACTGTATGTGTTTTATAACAAAATTAAATTAAATATCATTTTAACCCTTACTTTTACGGGAACTGGATGTGCCCTGCGTTAACTCTGTCTGGTTTTCAGAGTCTCGGGGGCAATGGTTACAGGTAACATCAGTTAATTCTATAATCTTCCCTTTATTGTAATTTGATGCCACAGGTTCATAGATTCATTCACAGGAACATGTTCAAAGTATTTTTATAGAATTGGAACACCGAATAACTGTGTAACTTCTCAGAACAAATGATAAAGTCGTCACCCCCACAAAGACCATTTCAATGGCAA
>JZLH01S0126504.1:63798-80661 GCA_001188425.1 Eucidaris tribuloides
ACACGGAAGGTGGGAACATATCATATGAATTTTTTTAGAGGATTGTATTTATTTCAGCCCAAGTTTATTGGCATTTTCAGTATTGTAGGTATGAGATCTGATGATGTGTTGCCATGTCAGTGTGGAAATAATCATGTGATTTCAAAATGTAATGTTACACACAGTCATGAGGTTAAAACTTGTAACTTAGCTTCCAGTAGTTGCAGTTGCTTAGCCATACAGAACTCAAATAAATTTAAAACAATATGGACTTCATATTAAACTAAATGGTAAAAGTTAGAAGATCAAGGAATAGCCCATGTCATTCCTGTGCCACACAACCCCCCACCCCACCCCTAAAAAAGGATGCCAAGTATCTTTTAAACAAACACACATTAAAAATAAGGTCAATTCTTGGAGTCAAAGATTTTGAAACTTGTCTTTTACAACATAGTTTGAACATTCTAACAATTTTTTTTTCTTCAAAAAATACAGCATTGTCACTCCTCGCATCATCATCATCATAACTTGGAAAAATAATGGGTGTACCAATGGATTATAGGATTTTAAATGATTAATAGTAAGATATTGCTACATGTATGTACATATCATATATGTGACCTGTCATCACAATACGGTGATAAAGTTGCACATCTTATGAAACATAGAAACACAGAAAACTCTTACTGTGAAAAATTAAATATTAAAAAACTTTTGCAACTGTTTATTCTTTAACCCTAATCAGCCGCGGCTTTTTTGAAATTACATAGCCCGGGGGGGGGGGGGGGGGGGGGGGTGGGGCTTATTTGGCCCCCCTTCAGATCTCGGCCGCGGATCGCCGCGATCCCGCGAAACTTGCACGGGCATAGAGCCGGACGTAATCTCCAAGACTGTATAGTTAGATTTTTGAAAATAATTATCTTCCATTTTTAAGTAAATAATTATGCATATTTATGTATAAAATCATATTTTTGCCTATAACTCCTTTAAACAGCTCACAGAATACTAATTTTTGGTGATAATATTCTTTTGACATTTCTAACAATTATCTGTCAAAAAAAATGCTGAATCAGAATTAGTTTCTTATGTATTTTATATGTTTCATGAATTTCTTATGTATTTCTTTGTTTTTTCGACCTTTTGTTTTTATTGTTTTTTGATAAATTTTCTCGGGGACACTTTTGCGATCATAAACAGCATAAAATTAGTTAATTTTAATCAGTTAAAGTAAAAATAATCATACATTTATGAATTTGGGCTGAAAAACACAATTTGCATTGAAATAACACACGATTTCATGTTTTTAAGTGATTTTTTGGTGTGACATGCAAGTACGAAAAGTTGCGTAACTCCGAACCGCATACCGGACTGTCGCGAATTTGGTCTCAAAGATGCGCAACACTTGAAAGTAAAAAGTCAGCGAGCGACGCCGGTCAAAAAATTTCGCGCGGCGGAATGGTCGCGAACTTTGTCGGGAGGGGGGGGCTTTTTTAGCCCCCCCCCCCCCCCCGGCCAGATAGGGTTAAGACACTTCACTTTCATACTTTATATCATTACGATATTTGGCACTTTCCTTACCTTTGGGTTTTGCAACTTTGACAGGGTATCGTTGGTGATGGGTCACATATAAGGGAAGGGAAGGTGGGGGCGGGGGGGGCTTTGGCATTAATAATTTGTATACATGTAGCTCTGTCACCAATGCTTACATTTTTTCCCAATAAACTAATATTTAGCATTGACCTTAAAATGTATTACTGCCCTTAAAAATATTTGACCACCATCTGTGAATCAGCAGGAAAATAATGAGCTGCCAATATATTCTGGCTCACGTAAATATAACATCGCCTAACTGCAAAAAGGGGTTAACGTCAGTGCATTATCTATCGACGGGAACCCCTTTATGCAATGAGCCGACGATAATATGTCTCAAGAATTCGACTTTGGTAAGCCACATCGTACATCCTTTCATCACTGAATTTGTAGAATTATTCAGTTAAACAATATTTTCCATCTTCTACGTCATGTCGTAGAGAGACAAAGTGATTTTCAAGGCCTATTTTGTACCAGTATATTTACTCAATTTTCATTGTTTATATTTGTAGGGGTGGATTGATGATCAATTTGACTGGATCTGGCTTCAGTGCTGTGCAAAAAGCTACGATAGAAGCCATTTTAATGAAAGATGGCCAAGAATTAAAATCAGAGGAGGTGAGATTTATTTATTTTATTAAAAGGTTTATCTCAAATTTTTGTGGGCCGCCAAGCATGCTGGAAGGCACACTTGGCTTTCGCTTGGACGCATGGATGTATGTATGGAAGTATGGATGGATATCTCTCGTCATCCATTTCACACCAAAAAGGTGAACCTCACCAAGAATGCAAACTCCAATTTCGATGCTGTTTCGCATGTGGGTAGTGCTGGGTACAAGTGTTACCCAAGCAAACTGATGATGGAAAATATGCATATTAATAACCTCATTTGCATATTTCTTCTGATTGGCTAATATAAGAACAAAGGTGAACTTCAGCCACTTTCCATTTTCCAATTTTGATGCTGCTTGGCATGTGGGTAGTGACGGGTACAAGTGTTGCCCATGCGAATTGCTGTTGGAAAATATGCATATTAATTATCTCATTGGCATATTTCTTCTGATTGGCCAATAAGAACAAAGGTGAACCTTGACTGCTTCTCCGAGTCTGATTTCCATGCTGCTTGATATGTGGGCGGTGCTGGATACAAGTGATACCCAAGCAAACTGATGATGGAAAATATGCATATCAATGACCTCATTTGCATATTTCTTTCATTTTGCTTCATAGTAATATAATATTTAGTTTCTGGGAAGAAGTGGGAAATGTGAAGCGGTCCATGGGTTATGTTCTCTGAACCACAAAATTTTAGTATCCTATTTCCCCCACTCATACATACTTGATAAATGTAATTTGTGGACATGACAACAAATATGTTATTGTAGTTATGACAATTGCTCTAATGCTGTTTAAAGGTAGGGAATCTCATTTGCATCCCTCCTATTACACAGCAAAACATTATTCATGCCCTTAGGCTGTTTTTAAAGGACCTACCTGTGAAATCTGAAGATCAGAAATTACCTAGATGTTTTAAAAATGCACAAAAAGCAAATAGTTGCGTAATGTAGTAGGCACACTGTTCCAAATCTCATGTATACCAGGCTGATTACAGTACCTACGTAATACCAGACGGTTGTGTTGGCATGTGTCAGGCACTGAAAGGAATACATGGTCATGTACATGTACAAGCCTATTGCACTTAACTCCCAGTGGCACTGTTCATGGAGGACTCTGTCCACGCACTGTACCAGTACTACTGGTAGAATTGTCATCACTAGAGACAAAAAGTCAAATTAAAGTCAAACATTTACAATAATTCCACTAAAACTGCATTTCTAGCTCCTACACTTTGTTAAAGGTTCTTAGATAGCATTTTCTTCTTTATACCATTACCAGTGTATTTCCACAATGTTCAATTTTAGGTGTGCAAAAGAGACACCCGGCCTTTAAGAATTTAGCTCTGAGTAATGGCCATGAAGTTAAACCATTTCAGGTGAAGTTATATAATGTCATGTCAGTAAAAACCTTAGATAGCATTTTCTTCTTTATACCATTACCGGTGTATTTCCACAATGTTCAATTTTAGGTGTGCAAAAGAGACACCCAGCCTTTAAGAATTTAGCTCTCAGTAATGGCCATGAAGTTAAACCATTTCAGGTGAAGTTATATAATGTCATGTCAGTAAAAACCTTGTTGTCTCACATCACATTGTTCACATGTAATACACCCCCTTACACACACAAGAAGTTTCAAACTGCATAAATGCATGTATAAGTCTTGTGTGGACATGAAATAAACTACTCTGTAGTCTGTATGCTGACTATGTTTCGGTGGTCTTATTATCACAAATTTCATGAGTAAACAACTGCAAAAATTTTACGTAAAGTAAATGAAAACGCAATAAAATCATGAAAATAAACTCTCGGGAATTTCCCGTCTCGAAGCAAGATTGCAATATATGGTGTATATAGTATGTCAGTTCAATTCTCCCTATCGCATATAGACGATATCAAGCGATATCAATACCGTGATACCGACATCTGATCGATTGTTCTTGGGGTGTATACTTCCGGTTCTGGTAAATCTTACATTCAAATGCACAAAACACTTCATTTTAGAACCTCGTCAAATTAGTAATATTAATACCCCTTCATATAGCAATAATAGCAAACATGGATCGACCTGATGAACAATTTCAGAGAATGTCTGTGTTGTGATTAAAAGACTTCCTCAGTGAAAGAAATGTTCCTATGACCGGTAAACGAAGGAATGAACTTGAAACTCTTGCCCAAAGCCGCGAATGTTTCACGGGTGAGAGAGGAATGCCACCATGCGGAGTCGGAACGCGAACGCTGCTGTGCGAGGACGGCCGATGGCTCCGTTCATGACCTAAATGGCAGGGTTGTTATATGGACGAAGGTCTTGAAAAATAATGTATATATATTATTCGTGGCATTATAAGAAAGATTTTGTCACGATCCATGAGTAATTTAGCGCTCGATGTGTATCACGCTTGCTTAAACTGGAAGTTCATTTCCCAAGAATTAAGGGTCAAAAAATTAGAGCGCCACATGCGTTCAGATTCGGAGAGCTATATGCAATAGGGAGAATTGATAATTGCTGTGACAACTATACCAACACTCCACCAACCCAACCATTATCCTAATAACACTTATATCACCCCATCCCACTTCTACTCCAAATCCTATTCTGAAACGGGGCGGGGATATAAATCAAAATCAGTCATATTTCTGCTTTCAAGAAAAAAACATTTGTTAGAATTAAGAGGTGTAAAGAGGATTGTCTTTTATTGAAGTGGTGTGTCAAGTATACCGTAGCATCCCATTGTGGGCGAGCAGGTGACCATCAACACACAAAGTGGTACATACTTTGAATTTTTTTTCACTCTATAATTGTCATTCCACAGCCCTGTGACATAAGAAATGCCACCATGGTCGCGTGTACATCTCCAGCATTCTCAGTGCTTCCCTATACACCTGTGCAACGTAGGAAGCGTACAGTGGAATCAGAGGCGACTGTCAGCTTTCAGCTGGATGGTTACAACTATACTTGGCCCGAACCATTCACCTACTATCCGAATCCTGTCTACAACCCATTCCCCGGTGGACAAATTCAGTACACGGACAATGTTGTTATCAATGTGAGTATTTTGAGGGTATCTGTGACTTGTAACAGTGAAATAAATGACAAGCTGTGTATTCGTTTTCAAGCAAAAGACTTGAAATGCTGTTATATTTGTACTCTAGAATGGTTACAATTTCTCAGAAATAATTGTGGTCACCCTGCAAGGTAGGTGTGAGTTTGCTGTATGAGTAAATATAATTCAAAATGTGTGCCACACACATCAATAGTAGTAGTAATCCACGTTTTAAATTTGGCTTAGTACTTGATTACGGGGGTGGCTGGGTTTACCTCACACTCCCAGAAACGGCTCTTACCCCCTTCACCCTATTCGGTGCATCATCACCCTCCTACTTTCCTCTACCACATCAATGATTAGTGGATTGATGCTAGTGGGCGGAGTTAAATTTATGAGCATAGTGGATTGATGCTAGTGGGCGGAGTTAAATTTATGAGCATAAGTGAGATAAGTTTCTACTCTCATTGTAGTTTTGTCTTTCAGTCATTCCATGTAAATGTCACACAAGTCATGCATGTTTTATTTCACACAAGTCACAAACCAGGATATAGATCGAAACCAAGAAAATATTGAAGCTGATTGCTTTACCTGATCATATAAATCAATTATTTATACCCTGACTTGTGACTCGTAACATACAGCATGCGTGACTCGCATGACACAAGTATGGAATGGCTGTTTTATGTTTGCACAAAACAACAATAATTGAAACATTGACAATTCTTACATAAATGCCGTGTGATTTCATATTTCTTTGCAAGTTGTTTCTCTGTAGTATAACGGGACTGAAATTGCTGTGCCTAGTACTTTTTCATGTCTTGATCGTGTTTCCATGTACATACAGGGTCGAAACTTGGATTTGGCGAGCACAAAATATGACGTAAAAGTGTGGGTCGGTGATACTTCTTGCAACATTGTCAGCTTAGACACTAACGTTCTTATTTTTGAACCGCCGACAGAACGACCCAATTTTGGAGACAACAGACTTTCAAATGATACTAAGGACTTGCCTCTTGTCTTTGTAAGTAATCCATCTTGTCATGCCTCCACACCAAGTGTGACTGGAGGTATTATACTCTGGCATTTTCCGTTCAGCTGTCCGTGTATCTGTACTTGTATGCGTGCATCTGTTATATTCCTGTGAACCCGATAACTTAACCCCTTGGGAATGATGGGCTTATATAGAAGCTCAGCACACCTCACACTCTTCTGCGGAAGCCCCCAAATATGCTAACCTTTACATTTAAAGGGAGAAGGAGCCTGCCACTTACAGGCATAAGTTTTAAAAAAATGACATTGTGAGTATTGTGAGAATTGTGGTACATGGTGATAAAGGCAGCCTAAATAAGGGGTACTGTGTGATGCTCACCCTCAGCAAGGCCCTATGAATTAGTTAATTTGTGTTTATTTTACATCTTTGCAAGTTTTACCCCGGGATAAAACTTGCAGAAACGGCTATAGGGGGAGGAGCTTGTCGATTCAAACAGTGCATACATTACCACGGCGTGAATAACACATGTCGGGTGGCATGCATCGGTCACGCATGGTCAACTCCAGACCTGTGCACGTGCGATCTGATTGGTTGGCAAGAATTCTAATTTTTTCTTAACTTATGCCTGTTAGTTGCTGGCTCCTCCCTTTAAACTAAGGTTCAAGACCCTGCAACTGGCTCTATCCTACTAACTACACATTTTGACCAGTAAAAATTAAGAAAATTGTCTGTGGTTGTGAGGTGCACTGGGCTTTTTTAAAAGGACATCATATCCAAGGGAGTAAGAATGACTGTTTTGATTTTAAGGAAATGTAGGCCATGTATGTGATATAATGTAGTAATGAACTGATTTGGTTGTAAAGTGAAAGGTCAAAGGTCACAGGGCCTTCAACATATCTGATTTTGGCTTGTTACTGTGATAACTTAAAGGCAGGCTTCTGTTTTGCATGTCTAAAAATTAACTTTGTGTATCATACACTGGTGTATAGAAGAAAATACCAGTTAAAAACTTTAAAGACAGAGTATGGGATTTGCACGTCAGAAAACGGTAAAATAAATGAAATCAGCTCAAATCGTTCACAATGTGAAGATTAGTATAAATAAACAGCTGTCATAGAACCAATTGGGTAGAATACCTAGTTTTGGTGAAAATCTGGACAATTAAACTTCAAAATTTACAGTGACGTCGACGTTCCAAAATTGTCCAATCAGCCGTTAGCAGAAGGTCGAGCGGAGTTTAGCTGTTTAACCAATCAGTGTGCTCCGCTGGTCTTGCGATGGTACACATAACCGCGATTTACAATTTGAGCAAACTTTAAACTCACGGAAAGAACAACATTCTGGTAACATGTCGTTATTAGTTTTTCTCATAAAACAACAAATTCATGACGTATGGATCTCAAACTTTCAACACACCATTTGTAAGTACTGAACTACCGTTTGATATTGATAATGAAGGGAAGCAATGACTTGCAAATCCCTGACACAATCTTTAAGCGAAGTATGGGAGCTAGTTCAAGCTAATTTTTGTTGAAAAGAGATGCCCTGCCTTTACGAACCACTGGTAATATATGCACAATAATTCAAATGATGAATTGAGAGGCCATAACTTAAAGATCACTAGGTGGCTCATCAATACACTAAATTGCAGCCTGTTAAAACAATGAATTGATTAGATTTTTAGCTCAAAAGGCTTAAATGAGGTATTACAATCACTTATTGTTTGTCGTCCGTGGTGCATCGTCCGTCGTGCTTAAAGTTTCCAAATTTTCATCTTTTAAATGCATGATTGGATTTAGACCAGACTTGACATAAATGATCCTTCGGGAGGGGATTCAATGTTCCTTAAATGGTACACCTGCCCCACTGGGGTCTATAGAGAATGTGTGTCATACTGAATTCAAATTGTTTCCAGTGGATTAAAAGAGTCCAGAGAAATTGAGATCTTTATTCAGTGTGAGAGAGAGTGAGGGAGGGCCCAATATAAGAAAAGCTTCTCTGGGCCTTGGCCATATGATCTTGAATGAACAGTGGGTAAGATTATGGGCAGTTGATTGGAGTTTATGTGATAGTCTATAAGAGCTCATGCAGTGGCGTCAATCCTAGGTTGAGAGGAGATAGTTCCCCCCCCCCCCAATAATTATCACAAATTGAAAAATGCATACAACATAATGCAAAAATGTTTAAAAAACTGTGCAAGGCTGAACGTACTAAACATGAAAATTCTAGTAAACTTTAAGAAGTTTAAATTTCTCATTGCAATTTTGCACATAGAGTGTGTAGAAAAGTGTTGACATATTTCTTACCCTCTCCCCACCCCCCTTCCCCCACATCCAGAAATGGTTCATGTGATGATTTATAAGAGATGATGACTTCACTGTGGTACATGTAGATAGGGGCATGGTCGTTGTAGCACTTGTACATGAAAAAGAGTATCTTAATGGACAGTGACATGATTGGGAGAAATCCTCTAGAACCAATCTGGTTGAAAGATATACCAAAGATACACTAGCAGGAGTGTATCTTCTGGCTAGAAGGATTTGTCTTGAATTTGTTTACTTAAGCAGAATCAAGCATGAACATACCAGCACTTTATTTCTCTTGTGCTCTGAGAGAAATTAATCCCATAGAACTCTACACAACAATTTTGTCTGTCACAAGGCATACTGATGAAAGTTATTTTGAAATGAGTCAACTTTTGACTACAAAATTGTACACAGTAGAATCCTTGTACAGTTTATTTGATTCTAGAATAGTTTGACCCCAAGTTAAGGACTACCCCCAATCATGCCATTGACCTTTAAAGTGTATTCAAATTTCAATGGGCAGCCACTAGCCAGTGGAGATAATTGCTTGTAACATGTGTCATGTGACCTTAACCATTTGGTACATGTTTATGTAGGTCTTTCATGGAACAGAACATTTCAGAATTGGGTATCTGGAATACAGTGGAAGCGCTAACAGCTATATGATGTTCATCATCGTGGGTGCGATTGGTGCATTTATCCTCTTCGTCATCATCGTCATCATCATCTGTTGTGTCGTCAATCAGAAGAGATACAAGAAGCAGCTGGAACACGTCCAGCTTGAGATGCAGGAACTGGAGGATGCAGTCAAGAGTGAAGCCACAAAAGGTAGCTAAATTTTCATCAGTTTTATTAGCTCATCCAGGCCAAAGGGCCTGACGGTCTTATACCATGGCCTGGCATCCGGCATCATCCTTCAATCATTCAAAATGTTTTTCCTCTATCTAAACCAGTATTGAGTTAAGTTTCAAAATAGCCTGGGCTTATTAGGGTTAACTTAACTTTTCAGACTTCATCAATCTATTTAGCTCTTTCATTAAGCAACAGATTTCTTTACATTTAAACTGATGTTGACCAAGATCTTTTTCATCTGTGGAAAAATCCTTAGAAGAAACACAAATGACAACTTCCATAATACATTTCAATCTGTTTGAAAACTTATGTAATGATAACTGATAATAAACTGTGAATCTCATTTTACTTTACTATAAGTGTGTTATGTATCCTTTGTAATTCTAAGTATCTGCGCCATGAGTCCGCTTTTAGATGGATTTCAGTGCATCATGAAGTTTTCTTTGATTTATTTTCTGCATTTCAAAACAATATAACATATAACATAAACATAAACAAATTACTCTCAAAATATACAATATATATATTATACTATTACATTAGTTTTGGTTAAATAATACTACTACATGTATAACAAAACCAAAACAAATTCATAATTAATTTCATCACACAATAACATTATCTAAAGGCAGTGGATCTCATTTGCAAACATCCTCGCAGACCAGGAAAAGATAACCCATGCCCTTAGGCTATTGATGAAGGGCATGTCTGTGAAATCTGGGGGTCAGTAATTACCTAGAATTTGAAAAATGTGAAAGAAAAACAATAGCTGTTTAGTGTACATTCTATGGTAGGAATTTTTTCTCGCGAGAAAAAATTCAAATTAAAGTCTCACGGTCACTATAATTCCACTAAAACTGAGTTTCTAGTTCCTATATTTTGCTACAGGTTCCAGATGGCATTTTCTTCTAAATGCCATTGTAATTACACAATGTTAACTTTTAGGCATGCAAAAGAGATGCCCTGCCTTTTACGTGAAAATTAATAAAATGCAGGAGGCCATGATCATAAGTAAATAAAACTTCATTGCAGTCATGGTGACCTCAAAAGAAACTATAGGCATGCTAAAGAAAACAGTGTAAGCATGTTAGGTGCATGTGAATGTATTTATTTATTTATTTATTTCAACTATTTATACAGAGTAAACTGGTCAGTAAAGTTGAAAATACATCTAGATAAACAAAATATGCACAAACAACACTTAAACGTATATTACAAGCATAGAGCAAACACAAAAATGCTGGTTTTCCACACGCTCTGTTTTAAACATTGATTTAAAAAACTGAATGAACAACAATTGAATACACAATTCGTCGGTGACATTACGTACCGGCAAATCTCGTACATCAAACAACTGTAACATTCACCAGTACGTGAAATCACTGACGAAATAAAATCTACCCAAATTTAACAAGACAGTCAAAATGGAATTATATGAAACAAATATAATTATGTAAAATTCATAACATTATTATGTAAGAATATTGCACATAAAGAGCCTCAATTGCAATATGCGATACATGAATACGTGAATGCATCATCATCATCATTATCTCCATTTGTGTCTTGCAGCCTTCTTTGACATCCAACAAGATATGTCAGGCATCAAGGATGAGGTCCAAGGTCTTGGAATGCCGTTCGTTTCCAGCCAAGATTACATCCGTAACATGCTGTTTGTTGGCCTGGATGTACAGCCACTCACGGCTGACCCACAGGTAGCTGATTACTTGGCTACATTGTTGTATCTTTTTTTTTGGGGGGGGGGGGTAGGGGACTACATTTGTCAAATAAACCCGAGGGGAGAGGAGGGGGCACTGCCATTACAACGTTTACACCATGCATGTGTTTGGACTTTCAAAATGGAGCCTAAATATCCTTTTAAAGTAAACCTGCTGTTAAAAATATACCCTTTTCTCCTGATTTTGGCGATTTTGATACCCTTTTCACTGTATGCGCGTATATCGCCCGACCGTGAAAAACAACCCTTTTCACTTGCGCATTGTGTACACCTTGTAATGACAGTGGCCCTCCAGGCAAATAAATTAATCAGTTAGCCAGGATTACAAATGTAAGATTGCTGTTTGTTGGCCTGGAAATACAGCCACTCACAGCAGACCCACAGGTAACTGATTACCTGGCTACATTGTTGTATCTTTCTTTTGGGGTGGGGGGGGGGGTCTACATTTGTCAAATGAATAAATCAATTAGCCAAGATTACATTCGTAACATGCTGTTTGTTGGTCTGGATGTACAGCCACTCACGGCTGACCCACAGGTAACTGATTAACTTGATTCGTTGTCATATCTTTCAGGGGTGGGGGGGGGGTAACTGAATTTGTCAAAATAATCTTGATTAGTGAAAATACATTCATACAAAAACACTAATCATATAAATTAATAAACTCATTTATTTATTTAATAATTCAATGAAGAAAGTGAGGGAAAAACTTGCCATAACAGCTGTTTGAAAGGTAAATTTAATTTAAAAAGCATATTAGCATATTATTCAGAGAAATAAGTGCTTTTCTGCCCATTAAGCTTTTTGGTGTGATAATTTCTCTTCCATGATAGTCATATCTGGAAAAATACTCAGGTAATCATTCTGACTTTTGATTTCTTTTCAGTAGAATATTGCTTCACTATATGGCATACTATTAAATAGTTGTACCTCATTGTATTCTAATGATTCCGTATCACAGCGTCCCGAGGAAAACCTTCAGAGGGCCATGACAGATTTCTCCAAGCTCCTGTACAACAAAGATTTCCTCCTGGTCTTTATCCGTTCGCTTGATGAAGACAAAAAGCTCCAAATGAGAGACAGGTGGGTGAACATGTTTATTGACACTTTGAGTGCTGGGCTAAAAATCTATATGTTTTAACCAGAGATTGGATCCTTGTGTACTTATACATGTACGTAAAACCTTTCAAAAATGTATGATTTCTTGTAAAATCCTAAATGCTTTCAAGGCAAAACATTTTTACTCATTAAGTTGATTCAATGTGTCTTCATTTTATGAGAAATATGTTGGAAGGAATATCACTGATGTTTATCATTTGAGTTAAAAGATGTGGTATTGATTGTCTTCTCAGCAAACCAGTGCACTGATAGGTACCTCAGTGAGGTTATCAATGGGTGAGTCAGTGCGCCGTTAGCACAATATGACTTATGTCGTTTGAGTGAATTTTAGTTTATCTTATTGATGTATTCTTGAGACATGATGCCCTGAATACTGGAAGAAGTGATCATTTCATATACCTCAATCTTCCCTGCCCTTAACATGAAGACTCCCTTTCCCAATATGAATAAAGGAAATTTACGGTGATTACTTGGATAATGTGAAACTAGGCCAGGCTATTTTTGGAGATCATATGGCTGGGGGTGGGGGGGGGTGGGCCTCCCAGCCTAGTTAGGGTTAACAATAAATTCCAAATTAAAAAGTAATGAACCAATTACTCATTCATTACAATTGACTTTATAGTAAATACATTGACACTGTCATTGTACAATTTCTGGTATTCATTTATCGCTTTAGGCTAGGAATGTCGTATTAAGTGGTTTATTTCACATAGACATAGTTACTGTGCTCAATAAATGATTTACTATTTTTACATGGTCATTCTTATGACATAAATTGATTTCTGTATGTCTTTTCCCTTTCTTGTTCATGCTTTCAGAAATAACATTGCATCACTTCTTACAGTAGTACTGGTCATGGAAGGCAAATTATCATATCTAACTGAGTAAGTTTTACTAGCTTATTCAAAGACATCATCTTCAAATATTTAACTGATGAAGGTCATGTGAACCCATTGCATCCGAGATTCTCTGAAATCCATAGAGTTAATATACGTGGCATAACTGGTTCCCGTAGTCAATGGATTAAGAGGCTGTGAGATCTTGGGCTATTGTATTGTAATATTACACACTGCAAAGTAAGTATGTGCTGATACAGGAAAGAAAAATAAATCCCGGAGCTAAAGTATAAAGCATACTGTAGTTTGCTGAAACTGAACATGAGTAATGTTTCAAGTGCAATGTACGTGTACATTTTCTTCATCTTTTATCTAAATAAGTGGAACAACTTGGAATTTTCTCGACTGTAACAAATAAAAAAGAGAAATAATGTTTATGTTTATATATACTTGACTATGTATCTACTAAAAGGAATTGCATTTCAAACAATGCAGAAACCAAGAAAACAAAATAAAAACAAAATGAACCCTTTCATTTAATTTACATTTATACATTTATCTCTGAAATAAATATTTTATTGAAATTGCATTTTCTTTAAAGTAAATTGTTAGATTAAAAACGTTTTGAAAGTGATTCCCATGCAAATATAGATTAAACAAACTCCAGGTTTACTTTTGAATTAGATAGGTGTTGTAGTATTTAACATTACTGCAGATTTATCTGTAGTTGGGCTGATTTGGGTTAAACACTAACGATTCTTATGAAGAATCATTAATTTCTGTTAATTTCTCGTATCTTTTTCACTTCATAGTGTCATGCTGACTCTAATGTCAGAACAGATCACCAATGCTGCAGATAACGATCGATACAGACAACTGTTTAGAAGGTGGGTTTATGCATTTCACATTGTTTCTTATAACTTGATTTTCATTAAACCCCACCAAACAAAGTTTAGGGGATGTGTAATCATCGGTGTGTGGTCGGGCAGTGGATCGTGCGATCAGTTTGTTGCAAGTTTGCAGATCGCACTACTTCTTCAGTTTTGAGCAATACCCATGAAATTTGGAACCTATATTTGTCATGGGGTAAAGATGTGCCAGCGGCATTTTTTCAATGAGTCAAAATCTTTGTTGCATCGGTAATGGCGACATGGACATGTCGCGGCTGAGCTGTATGTCGCTCGTATCCCAATCCAAGGGTAGTGGGTTCAAGCCCAGCTACTGCCTGGCACGAATGCCCTTCAGCAAGGCAGTTTTAACCACATGCTGCTCTCCACCCAGATGTATAAATGGGTACCCGGTAGGATGGGAATGTTTATGTTGAATGATTAGCATGTGCGGCCTGTAAAATGGCGACTGGCTGGAATGCTCCCTAGGGAGTGGAGAGTGAGCACTATAAGTGCTGGATTGAATTAATGTATCCAATGACTGGGGTAATAATAATGTGTGAGCGCTATGATACTTTGTGAATAGCGCACTATAAGAACCCATTATTATCATTATTATTATTGTCAGTAAGTGGGGGGGGGGAAGTACAGCTGAACTACTTCTCATGTTTTGAGCAGTACTCGTGAAATTTGGCATGCATATTCATTTTGGGGGACAGTATGCAAGACCCATTTTTTGAATTTTTTTGAATGTGTCAGAAACTACATTGCCATTGTGGTGAAGATGCGCAAAACATACCTTTATAATGTGCGCGAAACTGCATTCCATAGTCTCGGCATATTATGGTGATGAATCAGAAAATTGCAGATCAAAATTCCTCATTTTCCAAGCAATGCCCGTGAAATTTGTCACACAGGTTGATCTTGGAATAAAGACATGCAAGACACATTTTTTTTTTATGTATCAGAAACTGCATTTTCATAGTTAATGGCAGATTATAGCGAAAAGTCAGAGAAATATCCCAACCTAAGGCCATCTTCTGGGAGTACTAATCACCGTCAGTGATATTTCTAGTTTCTTTTTGTAACACAGACATTTTGGTTTTCTCATGTTGCAGAACGGAGAGCATTGTGGAGAAGATTCTGGCTAACTGGATGGCATTATGCATGTACAGCTACCTACAGGTTAGTGGATATGAAACCTGTCTACAGTGGCCACCCAACAGCAGGAATGCAAATCCAGGGGGGGGGGACAGGGGGACATGCCCCCCCCCCAACGATTTGGAGGAAAAATCTTTTTGTCCCCCCAAATTTTTTCATCACAACCCCCCCCCCCACCTCCATGGAGCGGAGTTTTTGGTAGATGCATAATTGGGAAATTTTTTAGATCTGGGATTTGGGGGGGGGGGGGGAAATTGTCCCTATGCCCAAACTCCGCCACTCCCCTCCCCACCCCCCCAGCGAGTTGAGGATGAACAAATGATTTCCCCCTACATTTAAAAATGAATTTAAAAACCTTTTACCAGTAAAATATCTCTGCTAAAATATAAAAATTTAGGATAGGGTGATTGTACCAGTCATTTATCTCAAATTAAAAAACAAATTTTGTATATACATCTTTTGGCAATAACTGAAGTTTTTTTCTTGAAAACATTTATTGCGAGAGACCCCAGTTTTTACACAATCATTTCATCACATTCCCCCTTAATTTGCAGCTAAACACAATCATTGTTTATTGCTTAAAAAGCAGTGAAAACTTTTTCAGGGTTTTTAAAACGAGAAGGGTCCCTTGGATGTCATCACTCCAGGGGAAGTCTGTGGGATTTATCACAGAGTGCGCCTTCATGATCCATACCATGATCTTCACTCTAGAGCTAGCCGCCTCACAGACTTACCACAGATCCATCTAAACCCGTTTTATGATGTGTTTTGGTTGGTAGGATCATGTGGCATATCCCCTGTACTATCTGTACCAAGCCATCAAGTTCCAGTGTGAGAAGGGTCCCGTTGATGTTATCACCGGCCACGCCCACTACTCGCTCAACTATGAATTCCTCCTGGATGAAGATGTAGAGTTCAGAGAATTGGTAAGTCATTTCATTTTCCTTTCTACGTCATTCATAGGTGACCTGTCACCACAATGCCCTGATAAAGTCACACATCTAATAAAGCTTAAATATGGAAAGAAATGTACCTTGGCGGAAATATAACAAATATTTTAATCCAAATCAGGCTAGGTTTTTTTGGCTATGCTAAGTCGGTGGGGGGGGGGGGGTCGGATGTAATCACAACATAAATTTGTGACACTCTGAGCTTATTTAGTAAATTTGTGGATTTTGCAGACGTCCCTGTAAATTGTCTATGGAAGCTCTAATAAATTGGTCACACTAGTCGAACCACTGTGCAATCTGCGCGTGCAATCACTGACGATAGCCTCCTCTTTTGCCAAACGCCCTATATTATTGATAGGGAGAATTTGAATGGCATCGTTTATATATTTATTTATGGACTCTTTCCTTCTTTAGACTCTGAATGTTGAAAGCCAGAACCAAGAGACAGAGACCAACCTTGTCAAGGTGCTGGACGTGGATTCCATCACTCAGGTCAAGGAGAAGATTCTAGACATTATATTTCGCAATAAACCACTCACGTCTAGACACGCCTCGCAAGAGATCGACTTAGGTAAGAATGGTTCCATGACATTTGCTCCGGCGACAATTTCTCCGACGATTATTTCATGCACTAACCCTGACCTAAACCCTAACCCTAACCCTAACCCTATCCTTAACCCTAACCCTATTCTGAACTAGAAAGCCAATGGCAACCATAACCCTAACTCTTTGTTGTCTCGCCTGCGTAGCGGAGCGAGACATAGGTATCAATATTTCCGGTGTCGGCGTAGGC
>JZLH01S0126504.1:80686-96466 GCA_001188425.1 Eucidaris tribuloides
TGAGAAGGGTCCCTTGGATGTCATCACCCCAGGGGAAGTCTGTGGGATTTATCACAGAGTGCGCCTTCATGATCCATACCATGATCTTCACTCTAGAGCTAGCCGCCTCACGGACTTACCACAGATCCATCTAAACCCGTTTTATGATGTGTTTTGGTTGGTAGGATCATGTGGCATATCCCCTGTACTATCTGTACCAAGCCATCAAATTCCAGTGTGAGAAGGGTCCCGTTGATGTTATCACCGGCCACGCCCACTACTCACTCAACTATGAATTCCTCCTGGATGAAGATGTAGAGTTCAGAGAATTGGTAAGTCATTTCATTTTCCTTTCTACGTCATTCATAGGTGACCTGTCACCACAATGCCCTGATAAAGTCGCACATCTAATAAAGCTTAAATATAGAAAGAAAGGTACCTTGGATGAAAAATAACAAATATTGTAACCTTTATCAGGCTGAGCTTTTTTGGCTATGCTATATCTCGGGTGTTTATTTGTCCATTTGAACATTATCATACAGGTCAGATATCAAAGTTTGATGATCTTTTTAATTGGGGCTTCCACAATGTTAATCAATACTTTTGAACTAAATGTCCTTCACTTGGAGCCAGAGATATACTTAAGAAATGAAGTGTGAATGATTGTACACTTTGGCTCTAAGCTGACATTATTTGTGACCTGTCACCACAATTTGCGCCATAAGTCGGAAAAATAAGAAATTGAGTTTTCCACATAGTCTGACAGTAGAGACTCTAAGCTTTAAAATGAGGTATAATTTGTCTAGGATAAACAAAACAAACCCATTTAAAACCCTGCTCACACGTTTGTATTATCACTTAAGCCATTACCACGAAAATGGAGAAAAACAGCTACAATGATAGTGATCATTCATGCAAAACGGTAGGCCTTTGACAATGGTTCTGTAGAAAAATCAGTAAAACTAGTCACTTTTCTAAAGAGAACTGTGGATTGGATAATCCTTTTTAGTTCTTACAGTCACCGCCATTGAATAGTTCATAAAAGTAGTGTTGTGGTGATACTGAAATTATTATAGGGGGACTTGACATTGTTGGATAACAACCAATTATATTAAGGGTTACATCATGGATAATCTTGCAATGTAAAAATCAAATTCAGCCAAAATTCTAGCTCCCGTCAAAACATGCTCCAAGTTCAATTCAAGAAAAATCATACTTCTAATTTACTTCTGGTCCACAAATTTGGACAGATGAAAGATAAGTATATGTACTTTTAGAAAATATCAGAATCCCAGAATCATCTTTGGCAACCCAACTGGATTATTTACTGCATTTACACGAAAATATCCATTGCGACTTATTGATCGTTTTGTGGTGACGGGTCACATTTTATATTTATAAGATGGACAAAAAGAAGGCTTAAACCCAAAGTTGGCTCCTTCTTACTAAAAGTATTGTAATGTTCGCTGACTCCAGAATTTTCCATTTTCAGCTTATGTATGTCAATTCTCGTTATTGACAAAATCGGCGTGTTTCTACAGAAAATCGTTAAACGGTATTACCCGCGTAAGTATCCAGGATTCCGGAAAACTTTTCTGTAGAAACAGTATCTGACCAAATACGGTTTATCATAACCACCTTCCAGAGGTGGTTATTGCTGTGTTAATCCGTTTAACTTTTCTGTAGAAACACACAGCGAAAAGCGTATCGTGTTTGGCGGAAGAAGGGGTCACCGGTACGTGTGAAAATATGTGCCTGTGACTGCATATTTTGGACCAGTTCATATACCACTATGCACTGCGAGGTCACAGGTTGAATTTCCCGATTTCCGATTGACGCAGTATTTGCGACACGGAATGGGAGCTAATCGGATTATTTGCTCTGTAGAAACAGATTGGTTTAACAGCGATACGGTTTTTCGATTCCAGAAAAGATAAACCGTTTTCCACTACTTTTCTGTAGAAACACGCCGTTAGTCATTCAGCAGTAGAGGGCATGCTTATCCAAGAGAACTTGGGCCACCACAAACTTTCAGTTTTACATACAGTAACACGTATGACTGGTTTTAGATTTAGATGTAAAGGTCACATGAAATCATAACGTAAATTTTTGACACTCTGAACTTATTTAGTAAATTTGTGAATTTTGCAGACATCCCTGTGTATTGTCTATGGAAGCTCGAATAAATTGGTCACACTAGTCGAACCACCGTGCAATCTGCGCGTGCAATCACTGACGATAGCCTCCTCTTTTGCCAAACGCCCTATATTATTAATAGGGAGAATTGAATGGCATCATTTATAGATTTATTTATGGACTCTTTCCTTCTTTAGACTCTGAATGTTGAAAGCCAGAACCAAGAGACAGAGACCAACCTTGTCAAGGTGCTGGACGTGGATTCCATCACTCAGGTCAAGGAGAAGATTCTAGACATTATATTCCGCAATAAACCACTCACGTCTAGACACGCCTCGCAAGAGATCGACTTAGGTAAGAATGGTTCCATGACATTTGCTCCAGCGACAATTTCTCTGACGATTATTTCATGCACTAACCCTGACCTAAACCCTAACCCTAACCCTAACCCTAACCCTAACCCTATCCTTAACCCTAACCCTATTCTGAACTAGAAAGCCAATGGCAACCATAACCCTAACTCTTTTTCTTCTAAGATATTGTCACCGGAGCAAATGCCGGGTCACCGTAAGAATAGATGTTAATTATTAATAGTTTGGCTCTTGGCGCTGGATAAACACTAAACTACGTGCTTTTATGAGCCACTGTGAATAAACTTTCACAGCCGGACTTGGGTGGTGATTGAACCCATGACGTCCTGGTTACTAGACAGGCATCATTACAACTTGACCAACAAGGAAATCTGATAGCCAGAGTGATAATTGTAGGCTCTAATCTACAAGAATGTTTTGTTAGAATTGTTTGAATAAACTATTTTTGGGCGTCGTGCCTGTGGAAGTTACTTCACAACGACCCACAAAAGTACTTAGTTTAGTGTTTACCCAGCATCAAGAGCCAAACTATTAGTTATTGATCTTGGGCAATGAGCAAAAAACAATTTAAGCAGATTAGATATTCTTTTTTGGATATGGAATGTGCCTGTCCATACTTTTGCCTAAATTCAAAATATGATGGGTGGGAATATAACATCCACCATATATATCTCCAACTTTGATTTTGTTACGACATGCACTCCTCAAAAACATCAACATAAGATATGTTATCCATAATCTATTTAGTAGGTTAATATTGAGGAAAATGTACAAAACCTATGTAGAAGTGTGTATAAAAATATTTTATTCATACATTCAGCCATGGAAATGTGCAGTTTTTTGTTCTGAAAAGTCATGGAAAGTCGGGGCATTTTGAAGATGTACAAGTGTACAAACCCCGTATGATTCATCAATACCATGTATGTGTTTTGTGCTATTCCAGTGTTGAGAAGCGGTGCTCGAGGGCAGCTAGTCTTACGAGACACGGATCAGACTACGGAGAAACCAGACATAACCCGCTGGGCAAGGGTCAACACAATTGAACATTATGGGGTAAGAGATGACAAAGACTGTCTACCAAATCATACAGTAGGCCCAAGTATAGTTTGGTCAATCACATGAGTTTTCATCAATCTTTCACAAAGCATGGTATTGTCATACCATACATCAGAAAACAACCTCACACCGACCAAAAAATGTTTATACTGATGTATTTTGGTTTTTGAAGACATTGTATAACAATGTTTCCAGTTTAAAAAATCTGAGCTACATAATTCCCCATGCTACTAGTGTCTTTGATACAGTCTAAAAATGAAGCCCTGAAAAAATTGCGGTGTAAAACAATTATTAAGTGCTTTAAAAAGTGAAAATCATTGAGAGACCATTCCAGCTTTTTTGCATAGACTGCTGTGTTTCAGAATTTCCTATCGCCCGATATAAAATTAATGTGTCAATTTGTATCTGCACATATTGTACTGTCTAGTGACAGCATAACTGTCCAAACTTTTGTTTTCTAGGGTATTTATTTGTCCATTCAAACACTGTCAGATATGTCAGATAACAAAGTTTGACAATTTTTTGAACGGGTCTTCCACAGTGTTATATAGTGTCTTAATAGTTCCAGTCAATTCTTAGCTTTCACTTCAAACTAATTGCCAACAGAATTTTTTTCACACACAGTGCATTTCTTTGAGTCCCCTGAACACCATACTAAAAGTCCCAATTTCCTAATAGGGAAAGACATCTAATTTGCAAATCAAAATGCCGCCATGTGGCATTTTTTTCCATATCTTTGCACAGGAACCACAAAAAGTAATTTTTGGTGTCTATGTCCATGTTTCTAAGGTCATCAAATGCAAACATGATATAATCATAAACTTTCAAACATTCTGACATGCGTAATTTGCATAAATTTGCATATAAAGGAATTCAAAATGGCCGCCATGTAACCCATTGAAGCTTATGTTTAACATAATAAACATTTACAAGTACATAGTTATGTCTAAGAAGATATTTTTGCAGTGGAAGAACAGATCGTATGATAATTAATAATTTCCCAGTCGTTGTTTCTACATGTACACCTGATTTGCATAAACATGCATATGAATTACATATTCAAAATGGCTGACATCTAATCTATTCATGACCATATCTTGGGACATAAAACGTGTAGAAAGTCAATTTTGGTGCCTATACCCATGTTTGTTAGGTCAAGGATGACAATTGTGATATCAGTAGTAACTTTTCAAGATTCTAATATACATAATTTGCATAAATTTGCATATAAATCCATGCAAAATAGCTGCCATATGGTTTGCCACGTGCCCATATCTCCGTATATTAATCTTAGATGGTAATCGTGGTTTCTGTATTTCCTTGTAAGAATTACTGCTATACAGCTTTCAGGAATATAAGACACTGGAACCTTTCATGAATTTGTACATAAACGTATTGAAATGACTATCATATATCACATATAGTTTTGGTAAATGGTAAAACATGAGATTCTTTGCAATTATGTTTTTAAGATACAACTTTTATCTAAATACCCTTAAAATTGCTCGCGGTGAAACTTTCTCATTTTTGAAAAATCACTCAAAATGTAAAATCTTGGTTGGAAGAGGGGACCCCGAGATTTCCCATGGGTAATGTACATACATGTACCGCTAGATGCTCTTCTTTAATTTAAACACATCATAATTTCTCATTATAAATCATTTTTAGTAGGTATGATGCTGTTTTCTGATGTCTTGGGCGACAATAGAAAACTTTGTGACAGATTCACCAGAAATTTGTTCGATCGACCAAACTGTACTTGGGGCTTTAAGCTTATGTTTTCATTATAAATTCAAGCTGTAGAAAGCCTGTGCTTTTTATGGAAAAAGAAATGGTGTGGGCGTAATTGTTCAAGAGTGTTATGTTAGCGATGTACTGGAAGTGATAAAAAGTCAGATAGAAATGGGTATGGATATGATTTAGGGAACAGTTGTAAATGTTCTAAGCTCTTATGCATTACAAATGGTTGCGGGAATGTGGAAAAGGATAGTTCCTCTAGTGAGAAGGATAAAAAGGTAGGGAGGGTACATCAGGAAAAGAGAGAATGTAGTGATAGGAGCAATTTGAATGGGAATTTTCGTGAAAGGAAAAGAGGGAATGAAGATATATTGGAAAGTTATGTTTCGAAAGAGAGAAATCAAGAAGGGCAGATGGCAGTGGACTTTGCGAAAAAAATAATGATGGCAGTGACAAATACCTTCTGTAGAAAGATTGTAAATCACAGAGTAAGATGGGAGGTATATGAACACAAGTGGACCTATAAGACGTGACTTGAGCGAGATTCTCAGTTGCAAGATGATTGCAGCATAGTGTGTAGCAAGACAACATCGAATAGTGATATTTAAAGTGAGCTTGGAATTGGGAGAGAAACATTTACGGACATTAATGGTTGAAAGGAAGTGGTAAAAACTAGGAGAAAAAAAGTTGCGCACAGTTCCGAGAGAAGGTTTGTAAGGAAATGGAAGAGAATGGATTTGGAAGAATAGGTGGATGTAGCTGAAGTTGTAAAGAGATAAGCTGGAAAGTTTTTCAGGGTATCATCAGGAAGAAGGAGGGCTACAAAGAGACATGATGATGGAATGAGGACGTAATGGAGACCGTATAGGAGAAGGGCAAAGAAGAAGCGGGATAAGCAGGGAGATGATGAAAGTAAACAAGGACACATATCATGAGTTGAAGAAAGCAGTGGCAAAAGCCAAGAGTGAGGCATGATGATTTATTATGATAAATTTGACACAAAGGAGGGGAAATAATATGTATTGATTAGCTAAACAGTGAGAGTGGGATGGGAAGACTTGTTGCAGGTGGGTTAATAGAGGATGAAAATGAAATGTTTTGACTGATTTTTGTTTTCCACAGAATATTTTAAGAAAGTGCAAAGGAAGAAATGGGAGAGGGGGAGGGCGAGGATAGATGCTACAAACAAATTTAATGAGGAAGTACGACCGATATCAGTAATAAAGAAGTGAGATCGGCAATGAGCAGAATGAAAAATGGATTGTCAGTTTGTCCAGACAATATCGAGGCATGGAAGTGTTTGGGTTACATAGTAATTATAGAGAAATAATGGTGAAGAATCATACTTTTGGAAAGAGTTGTGGAAGATAGGTTGACAAAGAAGTGACAAATTTGTGAGGTTTCATGCCAGGTAGAAGCACTGCGGATGCAATATTTGCATTGAGGATGTTCATGGAGAAATAGAGAGAGGGGCAAAAAGAGCTGCAATGTGTGCTTGTGGATCTCGAAAAGGCCAGGAGAGGAATTATGGTATTGTTGGAGAGAGTCGGGGGTAGTGTTTGGTAATAGTGCAGGATATGTATGAAGCATGTGAGACAGTCACGACGTGTGCAGTAAGTGTTCGTGAATGGTTCAAAATGAGAGTTGGATTGCACCAAGGTTCAGCGTTAATTAGTCCTTGCTTGTTTGCAATGGTGATGGACAGGCTGACAAATGAGGTGAGAATGGAGTCCCCGCCGACCAGATGTTCACAAATGACATTGTAATATGCTATAAGAGCAGGGAGTATGTTCTGGAGAGAGACAGAGACGGGGGGGGGAGTGGAGTGAAAGTTAGCTGGACAAAACAAAGTGCATGTGTGTAAATGAGGTATCAGCTGCAGGTATGGTGAAACATCAAGGTGTAGAGGTAGCAAATGTAGAGGACTTAAGGGGGAAAGAAGAAGAGAATCATGGTGTGGGGGAGAGTGACAGCTATCTTCCATAACAAAGGGGAGGATATAGACCAGCTATATGATTGACTGCCTTGAGGTAACAAAAGAGAGGAAGAAGAGTTAAATGTCCCAGGGTTGAACAACAGTTAGAAATAACTTAGTGAGAGGGACACCAAACGTTGCAAGGTTTCGGGATAAAATGAGAGAGGGAATCAAGAGTGTGGTGGTTTGGGCATATCCAGGAGAGATGCTGAGTATAAGGGAAAATATATTTGGAAATGGTGCAGAGGGAGGGTGACTAAAAAGGCAATTTCATGGACGTTGTTACAGGTGATGTGAGGATAATTGGTGTGACAGAGGACATGTCATGTGTAATATAATGTACGGAGATATGGCCATATGAGGGACCATATGGCAGCCATTTTGCATGAATTTATATGCAAATTTATGCAAAGTATGTATATTAGAATGCTAAAAAGTTACTACTGATATCACTATTGTATTCCTTGACCTAACAAACATGGGTATAGACACCAGAATTTGCTTTCTACAGGTTTCATGTACCGAGATAATGTCATAAATAGGTTAGATGTCGGCCATTTTGAACATACATGTTTATGCAAATTAGGCCTATATGTCGGTATAACGACTGGAAAAGTGTCATTAATTATACAATCCATTCTTCTACCTGCAAAAATCATCTTAGACATAAAAATGTACTTATACATGATTATCATGTTAAAACATAGGCTCCAATGGGCTACATGGCGGCCATTATTGAATCCATTTATATGCAAATTTATGCAAATTATGTATGCCAGAATTTTTAAAAGTTTATAATTATATCATATTTGCATTCCATATCTCAGAAACAGTAGGTATGGAACACCATAATTTATTTATGTGGTTTCCATGTCAGCAAAGATATGGGCATAATAACCATTATGGCGCCATTTTGGATTTATGCAAATTAGATGTCTTTCCCCTATTAGGATATTTTGGACTTTTAGTATGCGTTCCAGGGACCTCAAAGAAATGCACTGTGGTGGAAAAAAATTCTGTTGCAATTTGTTTGAAGTTTGGCCAAATTTTAGGCTAAAATGACTGGCCTATTAAACCATCAGCCATCAGTAAGTTGATATTACTATAAACATTTCCTATGGGAATGTTGGGGTCCACCCCCCCCCCCCCAACGCTTCTTACATTTTCAGCAATTTCTCAAAAACTGGAAAGAGTTTTAGAGTGACCCTTTTTCAGAGCATTTGACTGATCATATATATTAGATGCATCTTAACCCCTTGGGGACGACGGGCTTGTACAGAAGCCCATTATATTGTACACTCAGAGACGACGGGCTTCTACAGAAGCCCAGAAAATATGACAAATTTTTGGTCCAACACTGGATAAACTGGAAAGTTGTATTGCTCAATGCGTCTGTCCCAACAATTACACATTTTTGACCAGTATATGTAAGAAAATAAATATTCTGTAAAGAATTTTATAAGTAAACATGAGTTTATATTCAATTCAAAGTCAACCATGTGAAAATCTTGTCATCTCTCAATGAACAACAGTCCATATAGCATCGAGCCCAAGGGGTTGTCGTTGAAAATAAAATAACAGACAAATTCATTGTCACTATTTACCAAAACTATACTTTGGCTTTAAAATTTGTCGAAATAAATGTACAATCACTTTTAGAAATTTGTATTTTGTTTATTAGGCTGTTGCTTGGGAGGTGGAGGGGTGTACACTTGTGCAGGCTTGACACATGTCCAATGATCCTGTAAAGTCATATGACACAGCATTTATGTAATGATGCAACACTAAAAACCCTCTCATCTTTTCCTTAAAGGTAAATGACATGATTGTGGGTAGTCCTCAACTTAGGCTGAAACTACTCTAGAATCAAGTAAACTATGCAAGGATTCTCCTGTGAAAATCTTGTAGTCAAACGTTGACTCATTCTAAAATAAACAATGTCAATATCACTCGTAGCAGGGAAACCTGCTGTGTGGCTCTGTATGGGGCTTATTTTTATCGTTCCCGGATAAAACTAAAATACACCTATGTTTATGCTTGATTCTCCTTAAGTAAACAAATTACAGACAAATCCTCCAGGTGAGAGATCCACTCCTGCTAGTGTATATTTGGTATTTATTTCAACTCATTTCGTTCTTGAGGCATTTTCAAGTGTTCCCAATCATGTCACTAACCTTTAAGTATTGTAACCATATAATAGAAATGTAGAATGCCCATATTTCAGTTGTTGTTTCAAGTTATTGGTTATGACAATAGTGACTATTTTTGTAGTAAAACTATCTACCAACCATTTGTTTATGATTTCAAAATAATGTAACATGTAATATCATAAAAAGTATGGACTGTAAATTTGTACTAGTAACATCTTAGTGACGTCTAAATATTAAGCTACATGCAGATTAATACATAAATTGAGGAAATCATAGAATGCAACAGAGGTAATTCTGTAAATGTTTGTAAAGATAATTTGAATTTATCTGATGAAGACAATATGAAGAAAGGGGTCTCATTCCAAAGTTTTATTTCAATATCAGTGCAGTGAAAAATGATAAAGTTTCTTTGTTATTGCTACAGGACATCATCTTGCAATGTGAGACAAACTGAGATACATCTGTCTATAACCATATGTGACCCGTCACCACGATACCCTGATAAAGTCGCACACCCAAAAGTTAAGGAAAGTAGAAAATAATGTAACTAGGATGTAAAATATGAAAGTGAAATGTCTTCAAAAATCAAAATGTGTATGTCCTTCACATTTTACAACAGTTTAAATATTTATATTTTACACCCAAAGTATATTTCTTTCTACTTTTATGTTTTGTAAGAGGTGCGACTTTATCAGGGTATCGTGGTGACAGGTCACATATGTTAACGACACAGGCTAACATTGTAGAGCTTCAAATTAAATTGTTAAACTTTGCTATCTGAGCTACATGGTAGTGTTTGAATGGACAAATAAACACCCTAGAATACAAAAGTTTGGAAATTTATGTTGCCTCTGGCAAGATATGAATGAATAAACAATTAGTACTCGGGCCGAGTACAAAATAGCCTAGATCTACACACAGTATTAAAGTCTATGGGAGGAAATGGGCAGGTGATTCTGGTCAACTTACGATTTTCACTTTTTTAAAGCACTAAATAATCATTTCGAAATACAATTTTTTCAGAGCTTCATTTTTAGACCTTATCAAAGACACTTGGAGCATGGAGGATTATGTAGCTCACATTTTTTAAACTGTGGTCATCGTTAGCTTGTCGCTTTAAACTGCTTTACTGCATTTAACACTTTCTGTGCTGACGGCACCCCGGTTCACCCATGTATAAGCTTGATGATATACTGATGGCCCACCAATTTGCCAAGAAGACAATTATTTGATATTCATGAATGCCAATGATAAACATGAGCAAAATTGATTATAAATGATATTCTTTTTTTAAATGAAAAAACATTGAACCAACTAAATATGAAAAAAATACTGGTATCGATTACATTTGAATTTTTAGATCAACCAAGGTTATGCATAAAACTACAAAATAATCCAGTTACTGGCTACCATGTCCAGATTTTAGTCCAGCATCCAAAGTGTTAAAGGTCCACTGTCATGACAGGACGAAAAATGCCCTCTTTTGACTGAAATCATAAAAAAGGGTGCACTAATGACACCCATAATGCAATGGAAACAACCGTGACAGTGTGGAAAAAGTACATTTGTTTTCCTCCCACAATCTGTACACTATGGCACTGCAACAGTCCATGTTCATAAATATTTGCCTGTAATCCAGAACAAGTTGACATCTTCTGTGTGGTTGAATTGACCCTTGGCAGTGGGCCTTTAAGCAATATTACCTGAACTACCTATGTGTAGAAGGTTATGCATGTGTGAGTGGGGGGGAGGGCATGCATGAGGGGAGGTGTGTGTGTTGGGATATATGAGTATGTTTGTGTCTGTGTGTGGGTTGTTGTGCATAATTATCCAATGTGTGTGCATGTACATTTACACGAATTCCACTGTTCATCTTACTTTAGTTCTTCTTTCTTTGATGCCATTTTATGTTCTTTGTCTGTTTATTCACCTGCTTCCTTTTCTTGCTTTGGACATCCCAGATTCCTGATAATGCGCACGGTAGCCCTGGTCAATAGACAAGACAATCCCAATGCTAGTCTTGCCACGCCCCTTCACGAAGACGCTGAACTTACTGCCACCAAGTCGTAAGTCACAAATCCACTATTGCCTCTGCTGCCAGATAGTTACTTGTGCTGTTGATGATTTACTGTAAAACCAGAAATTTTTGCAGCATGAGACTTTTGCGGAATAGGAGCCGGAGGCTGTTTTACATGAACAAACTTTTGCAAATTGCCGACCATGAAAAGTATATAAAGATAGCGAAAGTGTATGCTTTGAAACACAGTTTTATAAGATTTAGAAGTGCAATTGCGACTATAAGTGACTGTGTGCTAGATCTACCTGTTACAGTAGCATACTATAAGTAACTTTATATGTAGGCTATAGTACACGGTCATGTATTGGGATTCAAAGAGGTGTTTGGGCAAAAACTTTCCATGAATTTTACTTTCGTGAATCCTGACTCCTCACGAAAGTTGTGAAATAAAACACTCGCAAAAGTGTCTGGTTTACAGTATGGCATCATAAACAATCCACAAAACCTTTTTAAGAATCTCTTGAGATAATTTTCAAAGATATTTTGAAATATTCTCCCTTGCTTTGAATGGAAAATATATCTGTACTCTCATGTGCAAGTTTCTTCAAGAAAATGTTAAAATTCACTATAAAATGTACTTTGAAATCCAGTTCATGATTCAAATTACTACTTTTTTCACATTAGGTAACCTAATAATAAACTGGATGGAACTACATATATGAAATTCAGGAGGCCCATTGTTTAGATAGAATACTGCAAAAGTTGAATGTATGTTTTAAAAGTTCCATTTCTAGGTTTGTTGGCATATTTTACCAATACTTATGCTATATATTTTGTATTATAAAACAATATTAATTGAGTAACCGTGTCAATTTTCAATTGTCTCTTTTAGCAACATCAAGTCCCAGAAGGGGGCCAAGTACATTACTGAGAAATTACACCATGGTAGAGTCTGACTTGGAAGAGGGCTATCAGTTTTATCATCTGGTGAGTATACAGGGTGGCCCAGAAAAAATAGAACAGTTACACTTACAGTAATTTTATACAAATAACGCATGGCATGGTGTGCGTTTGTGTAAATGCAACGCACGTGAGGTTCCTTTAGATTGGTGCCACCTCCGCGCATGAGCTGCCAGGCGAGTGCGCAGTGCGCACCATCTGAAGAAACCGAGTGTAAACTGCACTTACATTGTTGCACAATGGGGCAAGTGCGTTATTTGTTTTATAAACTAGCAACACGAGTTTTGATGAATAATAAGTAAGATCATAAACAAACAAACGTTAGATCTAAAGTTCTAGTTCTTGTAAATAACAAATAAGGTTTTCTTACTTACCAAAAGTCCTTGGGATTCCACATTTTGCTGCAAGCTCAAGTAATTCATATAATTCCTGAACGCAACCAGTTAGTTAAAATCCAACTGACAAAAGTTATGAAACACAAAAAACGCATTTACAGATGAGTTTGAATGTATTTACAGTTGAGTGTCACTGATGGTGACAGTTATTTGTAAATGTTAACGTTGCATCCATGGAAATGGAAATGCTTATGGATGCTTTGTTGTTGATGAATTTGCGATGAACTGATGCCGATACTTGACTGTGGCTTTGAAGATGGACCAGGTACGTCGCCGTAAGCCACAGTTTCTTGACTGTAGCTGGTCTTGGTCACAAAACTGGTCACTGTGCTGCTCAGTATCAAAGACCTGGTCTCGCTTTCGGAAGTTGATGTAGAAGTAAGTCTAACGTTACTGGTTGAGCCGTCACTGTAGAGCTGTTGGGCGAGGATGCCTTTCACTTCCCGTTTTATTGTGTCACTTGTGCGGCTGTAATGTTTCAGGCTTGTTTCAGTCTTGTGACCACTAACGCTCATGTCTCTAGACTGGAACCCCACACTGTCCAATGCATTTATAGTTATTGCACAAATCAAGTGATTTGTGTAGACCTGGCTACATCCAGCATTACGAGATATCAACTTGAGCTTGTTTCCGATAGTGTTAACTCCAAGTGGGCTGTTAAAATACCAAGGAGAACCATCAGTGGGAACTTTTGGTTTTGGTCGTTGCCAGAGCCAGGGGCATTTGGCGTTTAGTTTACTGACGTAAGTCTGAAATGCCATTATGAGGCATGAATTACTGTTCGGAATCGCGTATATCCTGCCACTGTTCGACACTATATCCTGATCCTCTCTGTTTTTCTTTGTGAGACAGTCTTTCTTTTTCATGTAAGACCAGTGTCGACGTCTGTCTGTCTCAATCGTAAAATCGTCAGGTTTCATCCCTCGAATGTTTCCCCTTCCACGGTTACAAAAATAGGTCATGATGTCCAGGAAAACTTTATTTTGCAACCCATACGGTGTTGTCATGTCCAGTTCCTCAGAGTTCTGCATTAATTGCATGTCAGTTTTGCTGATTATGGGCTTATGCTGACCCTTACCTTGCTTTTCCAATTTTCACCAATATGTGCTTTAACGTGCGATTCGATTGGGGAAATTTCACCTTGTCTCTAATATCCAGGCCGGACTCGTCCAAATAATGACGCTGAACACCGTATTTTATAGTCTTTATAGTTCTTTTCTTGTAATCTGTCCCATCCTCCTTTCGGATCCTGGCATAAAATTTGCTCAAAAACACATCAAGATCAGACAGGTCTTTTAGGCTCTCCAAATTTGTCTCCAAATACTTTGCAAATCCAAGTAATTTTTCTCGTACAAATTTTAAGGACTGCTTGGTGTTGTTACTATGCGTCTTGCTCACCAGATCAGCGTGTTCCTCGTCCGTGAGGACATGAAACGACTTACTGTTTGCTATTTTTGCGATTTAGGTCTAAGTCTAACGTAGGCCTAGTCATAAAAACCTGATCGGAGAACAAATTTTGTACTCCAGTACGTCGTCGTGATACGAGATCTCACGAGCGTGCAATGTCAATTACTTGGTGCACCATCTGCACTCCCGTGCAGTGTGCGCTAAAAAAGTTGAATGACACGTGATGCATATTGACCAATTGCCATGCTTAAAATAATATAACTATTCCATAACCAAAATTAATTACTCATCTGTATTAAGTTCATCTGTTGGACTATTGTTTCATGAGTAGAGTGATACCAAGATCATCTGTTAGGGCTGGCCGATGTTTAGATAATATCGAAATTACACAATGTTGAAAAAATATCGTCTACACGATAATGATCTCATGATTATTTCAAAATATCGCCAGAGGCACGATATGACCGAAAATACCATCGGTTATGAAAACCTAATGGGGTAAATGCTGCACTGCAGTGGGAGGGACCAAAAAATCCCTAGCTATGAATGCATACTCTGCACACGAGTGCTACTGTCTGTAGACAGGGAGGTGGGGGACAGTAGAGACACCTCCATTCTCTTCAGCTATCAAACTTGTGGTATTGAAAGCGGTAGAGCATTTAGTATAACTATCAACAATCATAACAACTCTATCAACATGCTGCCCACCAAAAATGTAAACAATTGGCACCATGAATCTCCTGATCTAGTTACAAGAGGGTCTACAGAAAGCAACATTGTTTTTGACTACATTATTGGATGAACAGCCCTTACAGTGGCTGCAAGTTCAGCCTGAAATAGATTTATCTTTCTTCATCACAAATTCTGTTTCTTTCAACTCTGAGCGTAATCGTGGTTATCGACGATGTTCTTTCACGATAATAAAATGAGGTTTCAGACCACCCCTATCATGTATTTTGGTTGGGTCCTTTCCATTTTAGGGCCATTTTTGTGAACCACTGTAAATTATTATTATTCAGCATATACAGTTGTGATACAGACTTGCAAGATTTTATGGATACTTTCACTTTCATGCAACTTGTCATAAGGCTAAAAAATATTTTCTTACTTGTTATAACGTTGGCTTTTATTTAAATATTCATGAATAAATATTTCGTTAAAAGAGGTTTGATGTTTGTATAACGATTACATGTATCTTTTATGAGAAATCCTCCATGTATAAGGGGTGTGAGAGTTCAGCTTTTTTTGTTTTTGATTTTCAGATTTTTTTCAGCTCTTTTAATTTGTGATCACTCACACACCTGATGTATACCAATCAGTATTCAGGCTTGCCTTTAAGTAGATGTGGCTGTTATTATGGGTGTGGGTTATTATAGGGGTGTGGGTGATTATAAGGGGTGTGGCTGGGGGATTTATTTAATGCTCAAAATGTTAAAGTATTGGGGCATCATAGATCAGTGGGCAAGACTGGATTTTCTTCTCAAGGTTTTTTTTTCAGTTCCAAATAACATGGATATTTTTTCCTACAAGCAAGTTAGTTTAAACTTTATCCCCTTGTTCCATGAACAAAACTGTAAAGGCCTCCGCACACTACACG
>JZLH01S0126504.1:96491-111486 GCA_001188425.1 Eucidaris tribuloides
GGTGAGACGAGCATATTCAAACATGGCCGCCATGTAACCCATTGAAGGGCGCCGGCGGGGGGCTTATGTTTAACATAATAACACTTTACAAGTACCATGAGTTATGTACTAAGAAGATATTTTTGCAGTGGAAGAACGAGACGTTATGATAATTAATAATTTCCCAGCTGGTTGCTTATCTACAATGCTACACCTGATTTGCATATAACAGCATTGGATTGACTTACATATAAAGATGGCTTGACATCTAATCTATTCATGACCATACTCATTGCGACGATAAATACGTTCTCAGAAAGTCAATTTTGGTGCCATTGTATACCATGTTTGTTACGAGTCAAGGGAGATGAAATCTGTGATATCAGGTATAACTTGTTCAAGATTCTAATTATACATTAACTTTGCATGAATTTTGCATTATAAAACCATTGCAAATCAGCTGCATATGGATTTGCCAAGGCGTGCTCATATCTTCCGTATATTAATCTTACAGATGGTAATCGTGGTTTCTGTATTTCCTTGTAAGAATTATGCTATACAGGCTTCAGGAATATAAGACACTGGAACCTGGTCTGAATTTGTACCATAAAACGTATTGAAATGGACTGATCTATTATCACACTATAGTTTTGGTAAATGTTAAAACATGGAGATTCTTTCAATTATCGTTTTTAAGATACAACTTTTTATCTGAAATACCCGTTAAAAATTGTCGCACGCGTTGTGAATTTCTCATTTCTGTGAAAAGCACTCCAAATGTAAAAATTTGTGTTGAAGAGGGACCCCGAAGATTTCCCAGGTTGGGTAATGTACATTAATGAACCGCTAGATGCTCTTCTTTAAATTTAACACATTCATAATTTTCTCCATTATAAATCATTTTTAGTCAGGTATTGATTGCTGTTTCTCTGATGTCTGGGCGACTAATAGAAAGCTTTGTGACAACTTCACAGAAATTTGTTCGATCTGACCAAACTGTACCTTGGGGCTTTAGCTTATCGTTTTCATTATAAAATCAAGCGGTGATCTAGAAAGGCCTGTGCTTTTTATGTGAAAAAAGCAACGGTGGTGTGGGGCGTGAATTGTTCAAGAGTGTATGGTTAGCGATGTACTGAAAGCTGATAAAAGAGTCAGATAGAAATGGTATGGATTGATTTACGGAAAGCAGTATGTAAATGTTCTAAGCTCTCTGATGCATTAAAATGGTTGGGGGAATGTTGGAAAAGGATAGTTCCCCCTCTAGTGAGAAGGATAATAAAGGTCAGGCGAGGGTACTATCAGGAAAGAGAGAGAATGTAGTGGATAGGAGCAATTTTGAATGGGAATTTTCAAGCTGAGAAGGAACAAGAGGAATAAGATATATTGGAACAGTTATGTTTCAGAAAGGAGAAATCAAGAAGGGGCAGATGGAGTGGACTTTGCGAATAAAAAATAATGATGGCCAGTGACAAAATACCTTCTGTACGAAAGATTGTGTAATCACAGAGTAAGATGAGGGGTATTATTGAACAACAAGTGGACCTATAGAGTTGACTTGAGCTAGAGATTGCTCAGTTGCCAAGATGATTCGCCAGCAAGTGTCATGTAGCAAGACAACAATCAATTAGCTGATAGTTTAAAGTGAGCTTGGAATTTGCGGTAGAGCAAATATTACGGACATTAAGGTTGAAAGCGAAGTTAATAATAAACTAGGTGAGGAAATAAAGTCTGCGCACAGTTCGACGAGTAATGGTTTGGTATAAGGAAATGGAAGAGAATGGATTTTGGAGAATAGGCTTGGATGTACGCTGAAGTTGTAAAGAGATAAGCTGTGAAAGTTTTTCAGGTATTCATCAGGAAGAGGAGTGGTACAAAGAGACATGATGATGGAATGAGGACGTAATGGAGACGTTATAGGAGAAGGGCCACAGAAGTAGAATGAGCGCGGATAAGCAGGGAGAATGATGAATCAGTAACAAGGGAACATAGTCTGAGTTGGAAATGAAAAGCAGTGCAAATAGCAAGGTGAGGCATGGATGATTTATTATGATAGAATTTGACACAAAGGAGGCGGAAATATATCTATTGCAATTAGCTAAACAGTGATGAGGGGATGGAAGACTGTGTTGCAGTGGTGGTTAATAGGGATGATAAATTGGAAATGTTTTGACTGATTTGTTTTCCACATAGATATTTTTAGAAAGAATAGTGCAAGAGAGATGAAATGGAGAGAGCTGAGGGCGGAGGATTAGATGCTACAAACAAATCTTAATGAGGAAGTACGACCGATATCATGTAATAAAGAAGTGAGTATCACGCAATGATCAGAATAGAAAAATGGTTGTCAGTTTGTCCAGACCACATATCGAGCATGGAAGTAGTCTTGGGTTTACATAGAATTATAGAGAAATAATGGTGAAGAATATACTTTCTGGAAAGAGTTTGTGGAATGACTAGGTGACAAGAGAAGTGAGCAAATTTGTGCAGGTTCATGCCAGGTTAGAAGCAACTGCGGATGCAATTTTGCCATGGTGATGTTCATGAGGAAAGTAGAGAGAGGGGCAAAAAGAGCTGAATGTGGTGCCCTTGTGGATCTCGAAAAGGCAGGAAAGAGGATATTATGTATTGTTTGGAGTAGTCGCAGGGGCGAGGTATTTGGTAATAGGCAGGATATGATATGAAGACATGTGAGGACAGTCACGACAGTGTGCAGTAAAGTGGTTCGTGAATGGGTTCAAAATGAGAGTTGGGCGATTGCCCACAGGTTCAGCCGTTAATTATCCTTGCTTGCTTTGCAATGGTGGGACAGGCTGACAAATGAGGTGGAGAATGTGAGTCCCCTGGCGACCAGATGTTCCACAGAATGCCATTGTTAATATGCTATAAGATGCAGGAGAGGATGTTCTGCGAGAGAGACAGAGACTGGGGGGGGTTGAGTGGAGTGTAAAGTTTAGCGTGCGACAAAACAATGTGCTTGTGTTTGTAAATTGACGTATCAGCCTGCAGGTATGTGTGAAACAATCAGGACTGTATGAGGCCTAGCAAATGGTAGAGACTTTAAGGGGAAAGAAGTAAGAGAATCATTGGTGTGGGGTCGGGGGGGAGATGAAGCTTCGTCCATATAACAAGGATTGTATTGTGGAGGATATAGACCAGCTATTATGTGGCTTGACTGCCTTGAGGTAACAAAGAGAGGGAGAAGAGTTAAAATTGTCCCATGCGGTTGAACAACAGTTAGAAATACTTAGTGCAGAGGCGACACAAACGTTGCATGGTTTCGGGATAAAATTGAGAGGAGGGAATCAAGAGTGTTGTCGGTTTGGGCATATCCATGGAGAGGATGTGCTGAGTATAAGGAAAATATATGAAATTATTGGATTGGTTGACAGCAGTGAGGGTGACTAAAAGGCGCAATTTCATGCGATCGGTTTTGTTAACAGGTGATGTGAGGATAATTGGCTGATGTGACAGTGGACATGTCATGTGTAATATAATGTACGGAGATATGGCCATATGAGGACCTATGGCAGCATTTTGCATTGAATTTATATTGCAAATTTATGCAAAGTATGTTATATTAGAATGCTAAAAAGTTACTACGTGATATCACTATTGTATTCCTTACCTAACAAACTGGGTTATAGGACACCAGAATTTGCTTTCGACAGGTTTCAGTACCGACGATAATGTCATAAATAGGTTAGATTGTCGGCGCATTTTTGAAACATACATGTTTATGCAAATTAGGCATATATGTCGTGTATAACGACTGAAAAGGTGCATTAATTATACAATCCATTCTTCTACCTGCAAAAATCATCTTAGACATAAAAACTGTACTTATACATGAGTGATCATGTAAACCATTAGGTCAATGGCGCTGACATGGCGGCCATTTTGAATCCATTTATATGCAAATTTATGCAAATTATGTATGCCAGAGAATTTTTTAAATAGTTTATAATTATATCATATTTGCATTCCATGATCTCCAGAAACAAGGTATGGAACACCATTAATTTATTTATGTGGTTTCCATTGTGAGCAAAGATATGGGCCATAATAAGCCATTATGGGCGCCATTTGGATTTATGCTAATTAGGATGTCTTTCCCCTATTACGGATATTTTGGACTTTAGTATGGCGTTCCAGGCGACCTCAAAGAAATGCACTGTGGTTGGAAAAAATATTCTGTTGCAATTTGTTTGAAGTTTTGGCCAAAATTTTAGTGCTAAAATGACTGGCCTATTAAACCATCAGCCAATCAGTAAGTTGATTTTACTGATAAACATTTCTATGGGAATGTTGGGGCTTCCACCCCCCCGCCCCCCCCAAGCTTCTTACATTTTCAGCAATTTCTCAAAAACTGGGAAAGAGTTTTAGAGTGACTTTTTTCAGAGCATTAGGACTGATCATATATATTAGATTGCATATTACCCCTTAGGGACGACGGGGCTGTACAGAAGGCCCATTATATTGTAATCACCAGAGATGCGGCTTTACAGTAATGCCCAGAAAATATGACAAATTTTTGTCCAACATGGGATAAACTGGAAAGTTGTATTGCTCAATGCGTCTGCTCCCAACAATTACAATTTTATTGACCTAGTATATGTAAGAAAATTAAATATTCTGTATAAGAATTTTATAAGTAAACATGAGTTTTATGTTCGAATTTCAAGTCAAACTAGTGTGAAAATCTTTGTCATTCTCTCCAATGAACAACAGTCCATATAGCATCGAAGAAAGGGGTTGTCGTTGAAAATAAAAATAACAGACACATCATGTTACTATTTACCAAAACTATACTTTATTGGCTTTAAAATTTCGAATATTAATGGTACAATCACTTTTAAGAAATTTGGCTATTTTGTTTTTAGCTGTTGCTTGGGAGGTGGAGGGTGTACACCTTGTGAGGCTTGATCACCATTGTCCAGCATGATCTGTAAAGTCTATTGACACAGATTTAATGTAATGATCCAACACTGAAAAACCCTCTCATCTTTTTCGTAAAGGTAAATGACATGATTGTGGGTAGTCCTCAACTCAGGCGAAAACTACTCTAGAATCAAGTAACTTATGCAGATTTCATCCTGTGAGAAAATCTTTGTAGTCAAACGCTTGACTCATGTCTAAAAATAAACAATGTCAATATCACTCGTAGCGAGGGAAACCTGCTGTGTGCTTCTGTATGTGGGCTTATTTTTATCGTTCCCTGGATAAAACTTAAATATCACCTATGGTTAGCTTGATTCTCCTTAAGGTAAACAAATTACGACAAATCCTCTCAGGCTGAGAGATCACTCCTGTTAGTGTGTATATTTTGGTATTTTTTCAACTCATTTCGTGCTTGAGGCATTTTCAAGTGTTCCCAATCAGGTCATATTACCTTTTAAGTGTATTGTCTAACCATATAAGAAATGTAGAATGCCATATTTTCAGTTGTTTGTTTCAAGTTATTGGTTATGACAATAGTGACTATTGTGTATGTGAAAACTATCTACCAATCGATTTGTTTATGATTTCAGAATAATGTACATGTAATATCATAAAAAAGTATTGGACTGTAAATTGTGTACTAGTAACATCTTAGGACGTCTAAATATTAAGCTATACAGCCAGATTAATTACATAGAAATTGAGGAAATACTAGAATGCAACAGAGTAATTGTCTGTTAAATGTTTTAAAGATAATTTTGAAATTTATGCTGATGACAGACATATTTTATGAAGGAAAGGGGTCTCATTCAAAGTTTTTATTTTCTCAATTATCAGTTGCAGTGTGAAAAAATGATAAAGTTTCTTTTGTTATTTGCTACAGGAACATCATTCTTGCAAGTGTGAGGACAAACTGAGATACATCTGTCTATAACCATATGATGACCGTCACACGATACCCTGATAAAGTCGCACACCCAAAAGTTAATGGATAAGCTAGAAAATAAATGTCAACTAGGATGTAAATATTGAAAAGTGAAATGTCTTCAAAAAATCAAAATGTGTATTGTCCTTGCACATTTTACAACAGCTGTATAAATATTTATATTTTACACCCAAAGTATATTTCTTTCTACATTTTATGTTTTTGTAAGAGGTGCGACTTTATCAGGGTATCGTGGTGACAAGGTCACATATGTTAACGACACAGCCTACACTTGTTAGAGCTTCAAATTAAATTGTTAACTTTGCTATCTGAGCTCTACAATTGTAGTGTTTGAATGCGACAAATAAACACCCTAGAATACAAAGTTTTGAAATTTATGTTGCCTCTGGCTAAAGATGATGAAATGAATAAACAATTTAGTACTCGGGACCCGAGTAGCAAATAGCCTAGATTCTACACACAGTATATAAGCCTGTGTATGGGAGGAACATGGGCAGGTGATTCTGCGTCAAACTTACGATTTTCACTTTTTAAAGCACTTAAATAATCATTTCGAAATATTACAATTTTTTCAACGACGCTCATTTTAGACTTATTCAATGACACTTGGAGCATGGAGGACATTATTAGTAGCTCACACTTTTTTAAACTGGTGGTCATCGTTAGCTTGTCGCTTTAAACTTGCTTTACTGCATGTTTAACACTTCTGTGCTGACGGCACCCGGTTCACCACATGTATAGCTTGATTGATATACTATGGCCCAACCAATTTGCCATGAAAGACAATTATTGATATTCATGAATGCAATGATAAACATGAGCAAATTGATATTAAATGATATTCTTTTTTTAAATGAAAAAACAGTTGAACCAACTAAATATTGAAAAAAAATACTCGGTATCGATTACATTTGAATTTTTTAAGATCAACCAAGGTTATGCATAAAACTACAAAAATAATCCTAGTTACTGGCCTACATGTCAGGATTTAGTCCAGCATCAAAGTGTAAAGTCCACGTGGTCATGACAGGCACAGAAAACAATGGCTTTCTTGTGACTGAAATTCATTAAAAAAGGGTCAACTAATTGACACCCATAATGGCAATGGAAACAACGTTTGACAGTGTGGAAAAAGTACATTTGTTGTTGGCCTCGCACAATCTGTACACTTATTGGCACTGCAAAGTCATGTTCAGAAATGATTTGCCTGCTAATCCAGAACAAGTTGACATCTTCGTAGATGTGCGTTGGTTGACCCTTGGCGTGGGCCTTTAAGCAATTTACCTGAACTACAATGTGTAGAAGGTTTATGCTGTGTTGAGTGGGGGCGGGGCGGGCATGCATGAGGGAGGTGTGTTGAGTGTTGGTGCATATATGAGTATTTTGTGTCTAGTGTGTGGGTTGTTGTGCGATAATTATCCAATGTGTGTTGCATGCTACATTTTACACGAGTTCCACTCATCTTACTTTTAGTTCTTCTTATCTTTGATGCCATTTTGATTTTATTTGTCTGTTTTATTCACCTGCTTCCTTTTCTTCCTTTGCGACATCCCAGATTCCTGATAATGCCACGGGTTTGCCCTTTGGTCAATAGACTAGCGACAATGCCCAATGCTAGTCTTGCCACGCCCCTTCACGGAAGACGGCTGAACTACTTGCCACAAGTCGTAAGTCACAAATCCACATATGCCTCTGTCTGCAGATAGTTATTGTGCTGTTGATGATTTACTGTAAAACTTCAGAAATTTTTGCAGCATTGATGACGTTTTCGGATAGCGAGCGGAGCGCTGTTTTACATGAACAACTTTTGCCAAATGGCTTGGGTCCGACCATGAAAAAGTATATAAATGATAGCGAGAGTGTATGCCTTTTTGAAACACAGTTTTATAAGATTTAGAAGTGCCATTGCGACTATAAGTGACTGTGTGCTAGATCTACCCTGTTACAGCTAGCTACTATAAGTAACTTTATATGTAGGCTTAGTACACGGTATGTATTGGGACTTCAAAAGAGGTGTTGGGGCAAACAACTTTCCATGAATTTTAATTTCGTGAATCCTGACTTCCTCACGAAAGCTTGTGAAATAAAACACTCGCAAAATGTTCTGCGTTTACAGTATGGCATCATAAACAATTCCACAAAACCTTTTTTAAGTAATCTTTGAGCATAATTTCAAAGAATATTTTGAATATATTCTCCCTTGCCTTTTGAATGGAATATATATCTTGTACTCTGCATGTGCAAGTTTCTTCAAGAAAAATGTTAAAATTCACTATAAAATGCTACTTTCGAAATCAGTCATGAATTCAAATTAATACTTTTTCATCATTAGCGTAACCTTAATAATAAACTGGATGGAACTAGCATATATGAAATTCAGGGAGGCCCATCTGTTTAGATAGAAATACTGCAAAGTTGAATGTATGTTTTATAAAAGTTCCATTTCTTAGGTTTTGTTTGGCATATTTTTCAATACTTATGCCTATATATTTTGTATTATAAAACAATATGTAATTGAACGTAACCGTATGTCATTTCAATTGTAGCTCTTTTAGAACATCAAGTCCCAGAAAGTGGGGCAGTGATATTACTGAGAATACACCATGGTAGAGTCTTGACTTGGAAGAGCGGCTATAGTTTTATTCATCTGGTGATATTACAGGGTGCCAGAAAAAATAGAACAGTTACACTTACAGTAAGTTTATACCAAATAACGCATGGCATGGTGTGCGTTTGTGTAAATGCAACTGCACGTGAGGTTCCTTTAGGCATTGGTGGCCACCCGCGCCGATGAGCCTGCCAGGCGTGATTGCGCACGTCGGGGCGCACCTCTGAAGAAACGGAGTGTAAACTGACTTTAATTGGTTGCACATGTCAGGGCAAGTGCGTTATTTGTTTTATAAAGTATGCAAACCGAGTTTTTGATGAATAATAAGTAAGAGCATAAACAAACAAACGTTAGATCTAAAGTTCTAGTTTCTTGTAAATAACAAATATAGGTTTTCTTACTTACCACAAAGTCCTTGGGATTCACATTTTTGCTGCAAGCTCAAGCTATTCATATAATTCCTGAAGTCGCAAGCCGAGGCTTATGTTAAAATCCAACTGACAAAAGTTATTGAACACATAAAAACGCTTTACAGATGAGTTTGAATGTATTTACGTGAGTGTCACTGATGGTGACAGTTATTTGTAAATGTTACGTTGCATCCATGGAAATGGAATATGTGTCATGGTATCGCTTTGTTGTGAATGAATTTGCGAATGAACTGGATGCCGATACGTTGGGGGGACTGTGGCTTTGAATAGTGGCCAGGTACGTCGCCGTAAAGCGCACAGGTTCTTGACTGTAGTGCGTCTTGGTCACAAAACTGGTCACTGTGCTGCTCAGTTATCAAAGACCTGGTCTCGCTTTTCGCGAAGTCGCTGACTGGTAGAAGTAAGTCTAAACGTTATACTGGTTGAGCCGTACTGTAGGAGGCTGTTGGGCTGAGGATGCCTTTCACTTCCCGTTTGTTATTGTGTGTCATTGTTGCGGCTGTAATGTTTTCAGGTTTGTTCAGTCTTGCGGACCACTAAACGCGTCATGTCTCTAGACTGGAACCCACACTGTCCAATGCATTTATAGTTATTGCACAAATCCAAGTGATTTGTGTGTAGACCTGGCTACATCCAGGCATTACGAGATATCAACTTGAGCTTGTCTTCCGATATGTTAACTCCAAGATGGGCTGTTTTAAATATACCAAGGGAGAACCATCAGTGGGAACTTTTGGTTTGGGTCGTTGCCAGAGCAGGGGGCATTTGGCGTTTAGTTTACTGACGTAAGTCTGAAATGCCATTATGAGGCATGAATTAGCTGTTCGGGCGAATCGCGTATTCTGCACTGTTCGACACTTATTATCCTGGATCCTCTCTTTTTTCTTTGTGAGGGACAGTCTGTCTTTTTCCATGTAAGACTGTTCTTGTTTGGAGTGTCGTGACGATTGTGCTATGTGCTCAATCGTCAAAATCGTCGGTTTCATCCCTCGAATGTTCCGTCTCACGGTTTTACAAAAATAGCGTCATGCTGTCCAGGAAAACTTATTTTGCAACCCATACGGTTTGTGTCATGTCAGTTTCCTCAGAGTTCTGCATAATTGCATGTCTAGTTTTGCTGATTATTGGGCTTATGCTGACGCCTTTACTTGTTTTCCAATTTTACCAATTATGTGCTTTAACGTGCGATTCGCATTGGGGAAATTTCACCTTGTCTCTAATATCACCAGCGGACTGTCCAAATAATGGACGCCTGAAACACCGTATTTTATAGTTTTAAGTTCTTTTTCTTGTGAATCTGTCCCATGTCCTCCTTTCGGATCCATGCGCATTAAAATTTGCTTCAAAAACACTATCAAGTTCGACAGGTCTTTTCCAGGGCTCTCCAAATTGCTCCCAAATACTTTGCAAATCCAAGTAATTTTTCTCGTACAATTTTAAGGGACTGCTTGGTTGTGTTTACTATGCGTTCTTGCTCACCATGCATCAGCGTGTTCTCGTTCCGTGAGGACATTGAGCGAATTACTGTTTTGCTATTTTTGCGATATTAGTTTAGTTCTAACGTAGCCTAAGTATAGAAAACCTGATCGCTGAGAACCAAATTTGTGTACTCCAGTACTTTCGTCGTGATACGAGATCTCACGGATAGCGTGCATTGTCAATTACTTGGTGCACCATCTTGGCACTCCCAGTGCAGTGTGCGCTAAAAAGTTGAATGACACGTCTTGATGCCATATTGACATTCTGCCATGTTAAAATAATATAACTATTCATAACCAAAATTAAATTACTCATCTGTATTAACGTTCACTGGTTGGATATTGTTTCATGAGTAGAGGATACACAAGATCATCTGTTAGTGGCTGGCCGATTGTTTAGATAATAATCGAAATTACACAATGTTGAAAAAATATCGTCTACACGATATAATGATCTCATGATTATTTTCAAAATATCGCCAAGAGCACGATATGACGCGAAAAATACCATTCGGTTATGAAACCTAATTGTTGAGTAAATGCATGCATGCAGTGGGAGGGACCAAAAACCCTAGCTGAGAATGTGTACTCTGCACTACGAGTGCTACTGTCTGTAGACAGGGAGGTGCGGGGACAGTAGAGACACCTCATTCTCTTCAGCTATGCAAACTCTGTGGTATGAAAGCGTCTATTAGACATTTAGTATAACTCGGATCAACAATCATAACAACTCGTAATCAACATGCCTGGGCCCACCAAAAATTTGTAAACATATGGGCACCATGAATTCTGATCTGATTACAGAGGGTCTACAGAAAGCAAATTGTTTTTGACTACATATTGGAGAAACAGCCCTACGAGGGCTGCAAGTTCAGCCTGAAATAGATTTATCTTCTTCATCACAAATTCTGTTTTTTCAACTCTGGCGTAAATGCGTGGTTATCGACGATGTTCTTTCCACGATAATCAAAATGAGGTTTCAGGATCAAAATTTGGCACCACCCTATCATTGTATTTTGGTTGCGGTCGCTTTCATTTTAGTGTGCCGATTTTTGTTGTAACCTACTGTAAAATTATTATTATTCAGCATATACAGTTGTGTGATACATATTGCCAAGATTTTATGGATTACTTTCACTTTCATGAACTTGTCATAAGGCTAAAAATATTTTTCTTACTTGTATAACGTTTGGTTTTATTTAAATATTCATGAATAAATATTTCGTTAAAAGGGGTTTGATGTTTGTTTAAGATGACATGTATCTTTTATGAGAATCCTCACATGTATAAGGTGTGTGAGAGTTCAGCTTTTTTTGTTTTTGATTTTTCAGATTTTTTTTCAGTCTCTTTTAATTGTGTGATCACTCACACACCTGATGCTATACCAATTCAGTATTCAGGCTTGCCTTAAGTAGATGGTGCGTGTTATTGATGGGTGTGTGTTATTATAGGGGTGTGGCGTGTTTATAAAGGGGTGTGGCTGTGGGGATTTATTTAAGCTCAAAATGTTTAAAAGTATTGGCGGCATCAAGATCAGTGGGCAAGACTGGATTTATCTTCTTCAAGGTTTTTTTTTTCAGTTCCAAATAACATGGATATTTTTCCTAACAAGCAAGTTAGTTTAAAACTTTTATCCCCTTGCTTCATGACAAAAAACTGTTTAAAGGCCTCCGCACACTAACGACTTTTTGTCGTACGACTACACCGACTTGGATCCGAATAAAAAACAAAGCTTATATGTCGTACACAATCAGCTGTGTACGAAATATAGGCTTTGTTTTTTATTTCGGATCCAAGTCGGTAGCAGTCGTACGACAAAAGTCGTGTAGTGTGCGGAGGCCTTAAGTCTACATGGTTTTCCCAAAATAAGTATGATGGAGGGCAAAGACTAGTTATTCCATGCACAAGACCATGACAACAATGGCTTTTCATGTTAAAGTGCTTAGTTTAATAGTGTTTGTCCTCCAGCGTAAATTATGGTGGACCCCCTATTGCATGGGTGGGGTATGAGAGGGTGATGGGTGGAATATGAGAACATAAGGTCAATGTAGAGTATGTGTATCAACAGATATTGCCTGGTGAACGTATCCTGATTGTTCTCCAATTCTAACACCATGGTATTTTTTGCTTTCAGTCCCACCTGTATGAAGATGATGCAGCCAGGAAGCAGAGGAGAGGACTACTGGGGAAGTCGTCTAATAGTGGCCAGCGAGTCAAGCACAGGAAGATACGAGAAATCTACCTGAGAAGACTAGTCTCCACAAAGGTAAAGAGAATGATACAAGGTTTAGTTTGATCTGCATATGAGATTTTTTTTTTTGCTCATCTCAAAGCAGGTAGAGAGCTGATCCCCCCGCCCCCTACCCCCCAAAAAAAATTAATTAAAAAATCCTAGAATACTATGCTCGTAAATAGAGCAAATTTGCATGTAAATCCAGTAAATAATTTTATTTTGTTTGAACATCCTTTCAATATGTATATTGTAATATTTCATAATTCTGAAACAGTACTGTACTTCCTTCCTATTAAAGTGATATGGAAAGATGTACAAAACTTGTATCTAAAAGGTCCTTAAAATCTCTGGGCACACTGCTTTTAAAGTTAGTGTGGAACATCAAGAGATTCAATTCTATTCCAATCCCTTTTTCAGGGTTAATGACCTATTAATACCATACTGTTAATGCATTTTTGCCCATCACAATCATATCCAGATGCGTAGATTCTAATTTTATATCTGAAATTATTCACACAATACAGTACATGCAAATTACAGTAATGTAAGACCCATACTAGTAAAGGAATGGTCTCAGAGTGTAAGGTAATTAAAAGATAATCAAATGTCAGCCAATATCTATGTACATGAGTGATGGTACCCTTATTTGAGGGTATTTTTTTTTTTTCGTCTTTGAAAGGACCAATTGGGCTATCTTGTCAAAAGATTACTGCATAAGTAATGAAAATTGAATAAGACATGTAAAGTACATTAAAATAATTTGACCAATAAATGTTTTCTGAAATTCTTTTTCTTAAATTTGTATGAAAACAAAAATCTACAGTCAGCCAAATTTTCCTTCCTCATAGCACACTACCAGGGTTAAGTATGTATTTTGTCTAATATCTTCTTTTGCAGAAATCCATCCAAACATTTGTAGATGATGCATTGAAAGCCATGCTGTCTGAGTCGGAGAAGAAGCCACTCCCCAAGGCTCTCAAGTACTTGTTTGACTTCTTTGACCGTCAGACTGACAGGCACAAACTGAAAACAGACACAGCAGAGACTTGGAAAAACAGCTGGTAAGCAAGACTACAGTCACTCCATTGATTGATGTCTCAAATAATTTGAGATATTTGGTGTTTCTTGATGTTGATGAAATAGTTTTGTTCCAGATATTTGTAAATGAATGAATTGATTAATGATAATCAACCAATTTTTTGGTGATATTTTGACAAAAGTGCTTATCATGACTTATTTAAATGTATGTAATTTGAATATTAACCACACTATTTGAAAAGTCAATTCATTTCTGTAATTTTACAATTACAGACTTATCTGTCTCTCTACTCTTACTCCAAATCTGTGAGATCTTCATATCTCATAATCCAATTTTTTTAGTAGGTGATGCATTCTCAACCGTGGTTTAATCAGCTGTTTAAAGTATTTCTTGACAAAACAACACACTTGTAGATAAAAACTAGAGTTTGTGAATTATTTACTTTTTTGTTTGAAAAGATGAACAACTTACAAGTGGGTAAATAATGTTACATCAAATGTATTTGTGCAATTGATAGGTTGAAATGAATCCTTAGGATACATTGGCACAATTGTTCTGTTTACTCAAATAAAAACATACAAATGCTCTATTTTCTTAACTAGTCTTCCACTGCGGTTCTGGGTAACAGCCATGACCCATCCAGCGTACGTCTTTGACATGAGCCAATCAAGGACCGTTGATGCCTGCATCAGTGTCCTGACACAGATGTTAGACAATGCCTGCAAGGGAATCGTGCCCAAGTACAACTTTGTAAGTAGCTTGATTCATGGAGTACCCTGTAGCAGGGTTGACAATTTTTTTTTTGGGGGGGGGAGGGGGGGGTAAGGGGTGATTTAAATCACTGATGTAAAAAAAAAAATCATGATTTAAATCAGTGATTTAAATCACCAAACATGCCCTGTAGTAGCTTGATTTATGGAATACCTTGTAGAAGCTTGATTCAGGGAATACCCATGGATATTTGGACATTATCATCTGCCCGCCTGCCCATGACGGGTGATTTTTGTATCGAGCTGGAACAATAGAAAATCAGCTGACCAACTTACGGGTAAAATTTGTGGTGATGGTATAAAGTCTATGTTGTGTATAAATCCCTTTGGGCAGGTGAATTTCCTTTTGGGGATGTAACTTGTTAAAGTTACCTGCCCAACTGTCCAGTACACAAAATAAAATCAAGGCCCTTAGAATACCTTGTAGCTTGATTCATTGAATACCTTAGTGAATACTCCTAATGAAATATTGGACTTGTCTCCGACTTGTCCGATATTTGTCATAAGTCATACAATGTTTTCTCGTGTCCACCTCAATGCAATCCCATAAAAATGTGGTTGGAGTCTGTTTCC
>JZLH01S0126507.1:6189-18492 GCA_001188425.1 Eucidaris tribuloides
TGTATATGTGGATAACAGAATAATTTTCATATAAAATTTGTGTTTACATTGTTGACCAACAATTAAAAAAGAGAAGGTCTTTCGATAATCCCAACCCCATAATACAAGATACATAATGTCAATGTGGTAGTTCTTGATTGTTTTATATTTGTCTGTTTTTGTTTTCGTTTTATTTTTTTCTTCTCTCTGTTTCCAATACATTGATTCTTGACTGTCTCCATATTTGGCAATTATCGAACTTTTTTCGGATCCTTCTACTTGTACAAGTCTTCTTTTATGTAGGTTCCATCATATTTCTCATGATTTAGGCCTACGATATTGATTATAAAATAAATTTGTTTAAACTCGAACGTCCTGATTAAATAAGAGCTCTCAAGCTGGTATTACAGAGCTTGAAAAAAAAAGCAAATACCGGTATAAAGAACAAGTAAAATGTGCTTTTTACGCATACGTTTTCAAGGAGTTGCTTGACAGGGTAACAACTGCTATTTCCAGCGTAATAGGTTCTGCATACGGATTTCAAATTTCTTACGAGCAATCCTAGTTTTTATACACTCATGCTCATAATTGTGGAATATTTTAGAGACATTTTAGAACTTGCCATTTTTCCGTGAACGGTAAATCTGGGATTAATATTTGCTGAGCCCTGGTGAAACAAGTATAATAGGCCTATAAGTATTTTAGGAATGCTTTTGTAGCGTCCGACTCGACGCTAAAACCTGTGTTTAAAAATGGCGGTATTCAGAGTTGTTGAGTCACGTTGTGGTTACGCGCGTTGTTAGACTTGTAATAGACTATTCTACAATATTTAATCATAGTAAGAGCGCTATATAAATGGCAATATTGTATTTTAATAGACCATTCTGATGTTAATTTAATAATAATTGACATTAGATCAAAATTAATCAGTTTTTTGTGTTGTTTTTTTTTATTATTTTAATTTCATACCTTTTTCATGATTTTTGGTCGATTTAAAAAATAAATAAATATATAATTGTTATTGCGGTCAAATGTGTTTTAATTTTTACTTGAGTCATCTCATGAAATCCAAAAATTGCTTCACATAGGCCTACTGCACTTTTGTGAAATAAACTCTTATCTTGAAAATTTTGGACGATAAGGAGAAAGAACTTAAGTAACAACAAAATATTCCATAATTATGAGCAGGAGTGTATGGCCGATTGTCATCCGAGCAACTGTCGCCGGAGCATACCGGGTCACCAACTTTTAGTGAAGTAGTGCGCGTGCGAGTTCGAAATGTAAACAACAATCATGTACGGTAACGTCTGCCAAAGTAAATTCTTATTTAGCCATTTTTTTAACAAGATTGCATACGCGTTAACAAGCAGCATTAAACATAAAAATGTGTCACTAATGTTTCTCATTATAGCAGGATATATGTGGAATTTCTTTGATAGTTATCCCTCACGTTCATCCAAATTCCAATGCAATATGACTTCATTATTTAATTCAAATTGTAAGATGGATTCCGGTTTTTAAGAGTTAAGTTTTCCACGACATTGGAAGACGCCAACTATAGCACTGTGCAAATGGACAAATAAACACCCTACAATACAAAAGTTTGAAAAGTTATTCTGCCAATGGTAAGGTATGCATGAATAAACAATTTCTACTCCGGTGGATGATAAAATAGCCTAGAATTGCACACACAGTAAGTCTATGGGAGGAAATGGGCCGATGAATCCGGTCAATTTGAATGCTTGTAGATTTTCACTCATTTAAAGTGCTAAATCATCATTTTGAAATACAACTTTTTTCAGGGCTTCATTTTTAGACCTTATCATAGACACTTAGAGCATGGAGGATTGTGTAGCTCACATTTTTTTTAACTGTGGCAAATGTTAGCCAGTGGCTTTAATGTGAAAATATTATAGTTGAATTGAATTGAATTAGAATGAAAATATTTGTCCGAACCCCCCGCCCCCCCCCCTTGTTTTTAGAAAAAAGAAGTACTTATATCCACAATATTGATTATTGATTATTGGAAATCGACAAAAATGACAATGTTTGTTTTTGTCCTTTATTCATCTTTTATTGTGTCAGTTAATTTCACCAAGTTTGGATGTACAAGTCAAACAATTGTGATCTGTAGAAAAATTTGAAAACTTCGAGCCTTTGTTTCTCAAAAGTAGTATTATGTGGCTTCAGTACTTCTTATTCTATACTCTTCATTTTCTATTCACACCTTTAATAGCTATCACTATTAACTTTTAATTGCTGGATACGCTTTATCCAGATACAGTGTACACTTCGCTGTACTAACTACATTGTACTTGTACCATTAAATCCTGAAACATCTAATTTATTTAGGGAGAAAAGGTTGCAGAACACACCGAACTTTGGCAGGAATTAATTTAGGATAAAATGACAGCCGTACTGTGACCCACTGATAACCAATTCGATAGTAATTCAGGTCTCGGTGATATTTGAGATATCAGTGTGTATTTAATGATCAAGTTTTCTGGGCTAAAGATTCTGTGTCTGTATGCTGATACACAGAACCACTACCTCAACGTATAGCAAACAGAAATTGGGGGGGGGGGCTGTCAAAATTGTTGGAGGTCCAAGTATTGTATCTCCACCCCTCCCCCATGCAATAATTCCACTTAGTCCCCTTTTATTTTTTATTCCCCACCCCCCCCCTCTTCCCATACATGTATTCAAATGTCTGTAGGCAGTAGTAATATTTCCCTTTTCAAGACCTTTAAGAATAATCGCCAAGGCCTTATCATCAGTTCTCTGACAGCCCTAGTGTATTACATACAGTGTGTCCCAGAAAAATGGTCCAATCGGAAATTATTTTTTTAATATATGGAAATCACATAAAACCGAGAAAAGTTGGGTATTGTCATAAAGCTAATTGACCATACTTTTCAGTGCTATTTATTTAATTTCATTCGATTGCGTCGATCCTGAGATATATTGAATTTTCTGCAATGACGGAAAATCGCTTTTGTCCCACTATACACTTTTACTATGTATGTAGATCTGGTACGTTGTTTAAGCTATCTTTTGACAAAGAAACCATTAAATGGCGTGGAAATTATCGTAAAATTGTTCAGTGATCATTACAAACGCATTTCAAGCACTTTGAGGTCATTTTTCGTTCTATTATTTCCATAAAAAAGAGTAAACCTTACATTAACAAAAGAGAAATACATGTGCGGTGCAACATGAAAACAGTGTGAATGTTCAATAACGGGATGGCCGCACAGCATTACTCCTAAGGAGTTAGAGTAATATGGCTTTTAACATCAAGAACCACAAAGTATAACATAATTTATCAAGGAGAAATGTTTTTGTGGGTTTTGTCATTGTTTTAATAATTTAAGTTGTTAATAAGTTTTGATATTCACTGTAATTAACACATTCTGTTTTAAAGTGTCATTGTTGATTTTCACCAACACGAAAAGTGGGAAAAACGCGATTTTGCCTGACTGCACAAAAATGGCCATACCTTTTGATTTATAAAAGTTAATAAGATGAAATTGACTTTATCAGAAAGAAAATTTATTCTGCTTTGATATGATACCAAATACACATACCTCTTGAGAAAAAAAAAACCCCTTAAATAATTTTCTTCCAATTGGACAATTTTTTCTGGGACACACTGTACATGTAACTTATTTCGAAATTTAAAGCTTGCATGCAAAAGTCGTTAAATACACTTTAATACTTTGGAGAAATGACATGTCTTTGTACGAATTATGGCAAAAATAGAATGAAAGGCATGCAATTTCTCGTATTGCCTGTGTACATGACGAACACTTTTTTTTATTCTACAACTAAATACATAGTTGATCAACTAATTTACTACTACTACTACTACTACTGCTACTACTACTACTACTACTACTACTACTACTTTTATTATTATTATTATTATTATTATTATTATTATTATTATTATTGTTATTGTTATTGCTATTGTTGTTGTCGTTGTTATTATTATTATCATCATTATTATTATCATTATTATTATTACTATTAATGCAAAATCATTTGATTCTTGTCTTCGCCATCTCGTTGTAGTAACCAGTTGTAGCGTCGATGCATTTGATTGTATCGGCTGTCATCTCGGATCGTGAGATTTTCGGATGAGATTTGTGGAAGCAGGAACTCTCTATGGCTCTACCGTGCACTTTGTGTATCTCAGTATCATACTTCGTACCAGTCATTGGCATCATCATCTTCCACGTGTTCGCGATTTCTGGGCTAGGATCCCATTTCAACAACGCTTCCGTGTACGGCATGCCCGCCGCTTCGAAGTACTTGGGCAACATGGTCACTGGATCATCCAGCATCTCATCGATATCGATCACGGACCGGGTTAGGATCGATGTTGTCCTTGACGTACTTCCAGAGATCGTACTGACATTTGTACGTGTAGCCGGGCATCATGAAAGGCACGTCTGTGGTCATGTCGAAGGAGTTAGCATCGATCGAATTCGGACCGGTCATCATTTCCATGTGTTTCATCAAGAGATTTCGCCACGATGGAAACATGCGCTCTGGATCTCGGATCAGGAACGTGTGCTTGAATCCAGATTCCTCGTTGGGGAGGAGATCCAAGTAGTTCGTGATACCGTAAGACATCTCTTTGACGAATACCGACTTATCTGATGGCAATGAGTTTAGTTGCTTGGTTATGCTGTCCCGCCTGTAAAAAGGATATCAAGAGTAGTCTAGAAGTTGGACATGATAAATAAAATGCTCCCTCCGCCCTTAAAAAGAGAGTCGTGAAAACAGGGCCAGTACTTCTATACCCGATGACGCTGTTTCGATTCCTGCTGAAGAAAAAAATCATCGGATAGATAGAAGCTTCATCCACACAGCATCTAAGGTCTAGAACAATCTCCCCAAAAAATTGTTGGAACAATTTCTGGTATGCCGGGCTCAAATTTTTAAGAGCAATGTAGGCCTACAGATATTTCTTTTGAAAAATTGCAATTCATAAATCAAGCGTTTACAAAAGTGATTAGTCTTTAGTGTTTGATAATAATTGTGAATACGAAGGCGCATTTTCAGGGAAATGATGTAACAAAATCTTTAAATTTTGTGTTTGATTTTATTTCTTTTAGTCACTTCAAAATCACAATTTTGGGTAAAAAAAAATCACCAAAAAGTAAAATCTGAATATAGACCAATAAAGTACAGTAGATAGAGTAATTGTGAAAAAAAATACTAAAAAGCAGATTATAAACTTAATTTAAAAATTTGGCTTATGGTAGACATTTTCATGGAATTACCTAATCATATCATATAATCCCCCCCCCCCAAAAAAAATGTAATTTGTTCCCTACAATATTTGTATCCCGTCTCTTACAAATATGTGTATTTGTTTGTGTGTTTTATGTTTCATTATTACAGGTTCAATTACTTTACTTGTACACTGTCAATGGTAAAAATGAAAGGTCAACTTCAAAGGCAGTGGATTTCATGTGCAAACATCCCCCGCAGACCAGGAAAAGATAACCCATGCCCTTAGGCCATTGATGAAGGGCATGTCTGTGAAATCTGTGAGTCAGAAATGACCTAGAATTTGAAAAATGCGAAAGAAAACAATAGCCGTTCAGTGTACGTTCTATGGTAGGAATATTTTTCTCGTGAGGAAAAAAATTCAAATCAGAGTCTAACGGTCACTATAATTCCACTATAACTGAGTTTCTAGCTCCTATATTTTGCTAAAGGTTCCCACATGGCATTTTCTTCTAAATGTCATTGTATTTACATAATGTTAATTTTTAGGCATGCAAAAGAGATGCCCTGCCTTTAAAATTGATTGCAAAAAATATAAAGAATGAATAATCAACTTACAAGAACATAGTCTTGTCGATTTTATCTAGTTTGAACAAATCCGCCATAGGTGTTCTTGAAAGCCTGGTAAAATTTTCTGCGAAGTATGCTTCTATGTCAAAACCTTCTTCCCTTCTCGGCAATGGTGATGCTCCAACTGCCTTGAACATAAATTCCTGGAAGAAAGCGACGCAGTATGGCTCAAACCATACCTGTAAATAAACAGAATTGCAATACTTGAATTATTTTTTTTTGTATGATTTCCTGAATTGCATTATTTTGATTTAATTGACTCGACATTTGATACCATCCTACAATGCAATACCCCTTAATTTGAGTATATTATTTGATTACATTTCACCCTGAACTCGTGTTTTCTAGACGTGCCTGTCAGTATAAACAGGATATCATTAGAGCCTGATGTTTAACTAAATTCCGACACGGCTAATTCAGAACTACACACAACAAAAAAGTAATTACGCCCTTTTCAAACTACCATAGCTTTTTAACGAAATGAGTTTTAGCAAAATAATTTCACAGGAGTATTTCTATACTTATTGACTAACATCTGTGCGAAAATGTGATTGATCCGTCAAGCCATGCATGAGAGAGTATGCATTAAAGGCAAAATGTTACTTTTTAGAAGTCACAGGAGTCATCTCTTAAGCCAAAATAATAAATAATGACATTTTTTGCTTTGTTCATAAAGTGCTCACTCATCCATGACATGGTTACAACCTCTTAAATTTGTACATGTCAAGATACATTTTACTGAAAAATACCGGATTTTAATTTTTTCAATAAACTTAACGGATTTTACAGTTTCAAAATTGAGAAGATAGAAATTTGTAAATTGAGCTCATTGAAGCGTAACATATGCAAAAAGTGCCAGGGGAGGTGTAAAGGGGTCAAACGATAGATGATTTACATAAATAGTGCTTAATTATTTAACGGAAACACAGTTTGTCAAAATCCTGCTTCACAAATTCCCAAAAATGACCCTTGTGACTTTTGAATAGTGAAATTTTTGCCTTTAATGCACGTTCACTCATGCATGACTCGACGGATCAATCACATTTTCACACATAAGTTAGTCAATGATTGTAGAAATACACCTGCCAATTTTTTTTTTTTGCTAAAACTTATTTCGTTAAGAAGTTATGGTAGTTTGAAAATGGGGATAGGTACTTTTTTGTTGTGTTTATATCCTAAATAAAAACAAGATTGATATATTCTATTCTTCACTGCTTTGTAAAACTGTAAATTGTGTAATTTTGTGCTCATCGAAACATTGTGGAGTTGCATTTCTTTCATTTTCATTCAGACGTCAGGAAATTAAATGGTGAATAGAGTACCGACGTGATTATGTCAAACTGGTTCAGAAATAAAGTGGGGATAAATAAGATAATCACAATTCCATGCAAGTATCTTCCTATAATGATGGATCCACCATATTTATGAACTAGAGTGACGCCACACATCGGTACTGCATGAATACTTCTAAAAACAAAAATCGAAGTAAAACTAGTTTATTGGTATCTCTTTTTACTGTTTAACTTAAAAGGCCCATCCCCAAGCCTGTATTCAACCAAAAATCACTACAACTTTGAAACAATCGATCATAATTATTCTTAAAATTTAAAATAAAGTAACATTTGTAGGTGACATTGCAGCAATGCATGGGTAGAAAAATATTCCAATATTTTATTACACCATCGTGGTACTTTCACTACAATGTGAGAAACTGTTGCATTTCACCCTGGTAGCATTTGATTCAGGAGATGATAATAAGCCAGTTCGGAGTTAGTTCATGGAACGATTGACCTCTTGATACCATATATCTTGGAGGACTGTGTAGCTCATCTACAGCGAGACATTTGCGACATTTGGATGCAATAATTTCATTTGATCCATTTCGTTGAGAACACCTTTACCTGTCACATTCCTGGACATGTACCGTATCTCGTGTTCGCAGAATTTGTAACATGGCTTCCACATTAAACCATCTTTTTTGTTTTAAATGTACGCAAGCAACGTACGAATGATCTTTTTCTACACGTGCGCTGCACATGCAAATTTGAACTCCAAACTGACTGCTTCGAATATTATCCTGTAAATTTGATTATCTAGATGACAAGCAAAAAGATACGGGCCCTCCACCCGGGAGGCCAGTGTCATTACAAGGTGTACACCATGCGCGTGTGGAAAAACGAGTAAAAAGGGTTGTTTTTCACGGTCGGGCGATGTACTCGCGTACATTGAAAAAGGTATCAAAATCGCCAAAATCAGGGGAAAAAAGGGTATACTTTTTACAAAATGTTACTTTAAAAGGGTATCTTTTCAGACTTGAATACTTGTTTAGGGTATTCTGAGATCGACAGATAATTACTTGTTTAGGGTCCATTTTAAAAGTCCATGCACGCGCATTGTGTACACATTGTAATGACACTGCCCCCCCCCCCCGGGCCCTCCACCACATTTGGCAAACACAACCAAAAGAGTGGAAGTCCCAAGCACTTTCCCATGCCATGGGCACAAGGCCCTTCACCCCCCCCCCTCACCGCCCCCCCCCACGTATACGTACCTGCGTGTTCTCGATGAAACTGAAACACTTCGCAATGGCAGTTGATATTGATCGTGGAACACACCACATAATCACCCGGAATGGTTTTGAGTCCGCCATTCTGTTGAGGAAAATTTGAAGACATTACAAGGATCAATTGCAATGTTCTTGGAGATATACGTAAATCTATTAAAATTTTACGAAAAAAATTGCACTTGAGGAAATGATCTGACCTAGCTCAAACGCGTACCAAGATTTTTCAAAGAGGGGTGTTCATCGGCGGTTAGATCCACTCGCGGCCAAACGGCGAAGTGACAAACAAAAAGGGGGGGAGTAAACATACTTGAACATGACTTGAAGTGCCACACCTCCATCTTCACGTAGATGGGTTTTTGGAGGCTTTTTACAGCCCATAAAGCTTCTGAAATCCACCGGAAACCAGTTTCAAGCCAAACGGCGAAACGATAGGCGAAAAAGGAAGGCTTAAATCTCAGGTCCGGGCGGGGAGGGGCGACATGTTTCCCACGATATTGACGAAATAAACCGCTGCACTAAAGCAAAACCGTACTGCGGGTTTCATACTGGGATCAAAATGCGCATTCATGACAGCGCTCTATCCAATGTAGCCACATAATTATGTCATAGCGACTCGACCGTTGACGTCCTCTTATGTAGCAACGGTTCCGAAAGTGCGAGATGTTAAAACCGTAGTGATAGTACGCATGCGCCGTGCGAGAGAAATTCGTGGGAAGAAAAATATAGCGGATTGGGGGGGGGGCAGCAAAAAAGGGACGTTTTCCGTCAAAAGGGTTGATTAAACACCCAAAACACTCCGCCTCGGTATGGCTATGATATAAGCTCCGCTGAACACATAATTATGTGATTGCTCATACTAAGCCGAAATAGTTGGTACACCAAACGAGAATACACAGAGTACAAAACGAAACTCAAACAGGAAGAAATCGGCAGACCTGAATACCATGTAGTTCGTCGTCAATGTACGACCTCTTTGACCTACGACCAGACAGTGAGGTGACGTGTTTACACACAACAGATACAACATGAAGTCAAGGTACATCGGGAACGTGACGAAGATACATGTTGTCCCGCAGGGGGGGGGGGGGGGTCACTCTCTACATGGCCTGCTACGCACCCGCGTCCAGAAAAAGCGTCGAAAGGGGTCCCTTTTCCAGCCCTCGGGCGTCGTCGACGTCTTTTGATGGAAAATGGATAGCTTTTTCAGCACCATTCGCCGCCAATCGCCACTTACATGTCACGTCATTTAGGGTCACTAATTTGGTTATGTAGATTATGCCATTTAGAGGTGCAAATTTGAATAGATATAAAACATCTCCAAATGAACGTTTGTTAATTAGGGAAATTACTTATGAATTATTAGGTGAAAATCTTTGGGTTGTGCAATGTACAATAAGTTTTTAAAGAGAAGGACACTTGAGTAGGGTATCAAATTAGTTGATTTCACTGGTTATGCCACTTAGGGTATCAAATTAGTGGATTCCCTGTTCACGCCACTTAGGTATCAGAATCAGTGGATTTCATGGGAGTCACGCCACTTAAACGGCGTAATCTTCGTAACCAAATTTGCGACCCTAAATAGCGTAACACATGAGAAAAGCTACCCTAATGCTAGGTTGACAGACTTGACAGATCGGCAGTGTGAACCTAGCATTAGGGTGCATTTCTGAGGTTGTTGGACACGGGTGGCTATCAGACCCTGTGGATAGCGACCCCCCCCCCCCCGGGTGTGTTGTGAGGTGAGATTTGACGGCCCCTCGAAGCTTGGGAATGTGCTGAGGTTGTTGCAGTTTCAGTACCCCTATACATTTTCGTAGAGGGGCCTCACCACCCGCTTTGAAAAAAAAAATGAAATAAACAAGGGTTTATAAGGTACATTGGGAAGCCTGAAGAGAATATGTGAGGTGAGATTTGCAGGTCCCTCGGGGTGGGGTTGCTGATCAGTGCAGCCGCAGTATAACAGTTTGTTATGGAGGGGCCACAGCAACCCATAGAAAAAATGTAATTACAGGGGTTATTCTATACACTGCAAAAACCTGTGGGATTAAAATTACACCAGTCGGTGTTGTAAGAGGACCGCATCAAGCGTATAACACCAGTGTTAAATTCATGGTGTTAGTTCAACACCCATTGGTGTTATTATAGCACATTCTCTTTGTCATATCAACAATAATTCGTGTTATATTCAAACTCCATGATGTATTTTTAACATCTAAGATTGCAGACCTCGCACGACACCGACTGGTGTTGTTTTTGACACCGTAGTTTTTCAGTGTAGAAGTCAGGGGATGCTAGGCAAAAACCCCACACGTATAGCACCCCCTGCCGAAAGAAAGAAATCCAAGGGCTCTGTGATGTTCGTAGAAGTTCAGCACGAATTGGACCTGTGAACTCGACCCACTGATTGTTACCTATTGTTTGCACACGGCCAATAAATACAGATTGCAAGTAAAATAGTGTTATACATCTTACAAACATCTACTTTGAAAAGGCCTTACATTACAGAGATAGTGGTTTCAAATCAAAACTCTTAAGATTGAACAATCATTTCTTACAAGTGACGTTTCCCCATCCACTTAAATAGCTTAAGTGAATCACAACATTTTCAGAAATCCAATACTTAAAGTATGAGCTAATTTAGTCAAGCCATTTGGGTGATGAGTGTGATCAGTTAATGTTACGGACGGACATTTTCAAAAATGACCATTATTGAAAGCCTAAGGAAAGTTTTAGCATTGTACAGTACCTCTACTGATAGCCTCTACAATAAATCATACAGCAACCCTTCATATCTTGTCATTTTTTCCTTAGGCCTTCAGTAATGGTCATTTTTTGAAAGTGTCCGTCCGTGACATTAACTGATCACACTCTGATACGATTTTTTTAATCTGTAGCAGGCAATTCTGCTCAAGTCAGTTTCATACCAGACCAACGCTCCAGTGAGCTGTACATGAATTTCGTCATTTTTTAATTTTTTTCAGGTATGCGAGGGCTAAGATGAAGCCGAATGCCTTTCATTTTATCTAAAAGAAAATTGTGTTCAAGCTCCATGGAGAGTTGTACGATATGACATTGTAAAGTTAGGTATAATTGTTATCTGCGTGAGGCGACATGGAGATTTATTTGAATTTGTAAATATAAAATCCTATTTCATTTCATTTCATTTCATTTCAAATGTTTTCTATATCCAAAATGAAGTATCATTATCATTACAATTATCGTTGACAAAAGCCACGAGTACATAAATCTCGAAGTATACTGCAAAACAATTATACCAATAATTCACCGAATTCAGATGTTTGAGGAAAGTCTATTCTTTAACATCGTTTATTATCCCTCCAGTATGTGATATTGACTAGTATTTTTTTCCGCAAATATCACTGCCACAAATCACAGTGAGTTCAGCCTAGCTATTTACCAGAAAGTAAAGACGATGTTCATGAGGATTCTCTCTGCAATCTTTGAAAACGACAGTGGTTGAAAGCTACCTTATACTTTACCTTACCTTGTATTTAAGGTAAATGGAACATCAACTTCCTGTGAATGTAGAACCCGCACGCAGGCAGTATATTGTGGTCGTAATTCGCTAGTTGATCCGGAGCAGTTTTGACATAGAGATATATGATTCTATTTCTTCGTGACACGGTTTATTTAAAGAATAATTTCGTGCATGAGATTGGCGGACAGTATTGAGTTTTCAGGTGCGAGTTGTCGATTAAAGGTCAAGGGTTTGGTGTCGTCATCCTGTTGTCTGTTTTTTAATCAGGTCTGCACGTACTTAACCTTGGCATGTTTGCACTCTTGTCCGGATAAAACACACACACACACACACACACATGCACAAATTGGGTTTAAGTACGGGTTAAAGTGCCAGTGCGAAGATTGTA
>JZLH01S0126548.1:1553-16409 GCA_001188425.1 Eucidaris tribuloides
AAAGAAGGATGTTTTTTGCTGTGTGCATTTTTCTATGACACAATGGAATTTCCATTTTTAGATCAAGTTGAAATGGAATTAAAGGTTTTCAGAAACAGAAAGACCACATTTTGAAAACGGAAAATCAACTGTCTCTAAATTAGAAAATACGACAAGGTAACTTGTAGGAACTGACATTTGGAATCACATGTTTCTCGTAATTGTATGAGCAAGACTTGTATCCTTGTATGTCACCGGTTATCAGTAATATGGAGTACCACCAGAAGTCATAATTATCGTCTGATATGTTTTCCTCCAAAATGGGAGGTCGAAGTATTGCTTCCTGGAAACCATGTGATGGCAGTCACATGAGCAGTTCAAGGAGGAGAAAATAACGAGAACAACGGCAAAAAGTGGGAATGACGTAGGTGTGCGAAGTCACAAAACACGGCAGACGGTGTTAGACTAATTATAACATATAGGCTAACATTGTGGAGCTTCAATTTAAGAAATAGTCAAATTTTTTCAGGGCTCATTTTAGACCATATCAAAGACACTTGGAACAAGGAGGATTATGTATCTCACATTTTTTTTTTTTAAACTGTGGTCATTGTCAGGCCTGTGGCGTTATATAATAGTAAGACATCGCTCGGACAATAAATGCTCGTACAAAAGTTGGGGTGACCCTGTCTTTTCATAAATTTTCGTGAGCCTCCCCATGCCGATGGACTCCACACACGCGAATTGCAACGATGGTACGGCTTCTAGCAATGGCGTATAGGTACGTAGGAGGAATAGAAGCCGCTCAACTCGTGATTTTTTTTTCGCCTCCTGGAACCAGATGCGAGTGGGACAGTATACTTCCCCTGCAGACAAATATAACTCCGTTTCTGTGCCGACCTCTTTCCCCACGGGCTGTCACATCGCATCGCGGTGGACGAGAAACGAGATTAGGCTATAAAGAGTAGAATCAAAATACTACGTAACTTAACTGTTGAAAGGATTTCAGGAAAGTTTGTAAGTAAATAAGATTTAAAACCTCACAAAGTGGATTGTTATTTTGTGGTAATTTTATTTTTCATGTTTTTTGTAAAATTACCGGGTAGTAGTGGTCTTTCAATTCCACCTTCGGGGATTTATTATTGCATTTGTTTTTTTAGGGTTTATACTTATGCGGTTATGCCAAAATTTTCAATGTCAATAATTGCCGTGCTATGTAGAATTTAATGCATTCCAATAGAGGTACCGTAATCATGTTCATGTTCTTGTCCCTGTATGAATTTTCAAATCTTTTGATCTTCTGGTATATGTGTAGGTATGCATGTTGTGTTTTGTGTCAAGGAGTGTGTTTGTATGTACATATATGTATGTGTTGTGTGTGTGTGTGTGTGTGTGTTCTTACATAGGGGTGCATGGGCTATAGACAACAGAAGCGCCTATGCAGCCCTTATTCCGTTATCTTGTGGGGTATAAATTCAGAAGGTATGAAGGATATGAATGGGTATGAGATTGAGTTTGTTGTTGTTTGTATTGTTTGTGTGGTGTGTGTGTGTGTGTGTGTGTGTGTGTGTGTGTGTGTGTGTGGTGTGTGTGTCAGATGCTTCAAGTTGGCTAAATTTAAAATCCTTGTGGAAGAGACTGTCTTTGTGCACCTTATTGTATCAAAATTAAAAGGAAAAAAAAATATGTGCATATGTCACTAACTTTCAATGAATTTTAGTTGATAGTTGCACTTTTTTGTGGGTTGGTCCCCTGTCCTTGAAGTCAATAGTTGACAACCAATAACAGACAAACAAACATTGTATTTACCTGCAGTAAAGTAAGAATATAAAGTAGGTAACAAGAGATATACTTAATGGTGATTCAAGAATGCGAAGTTCTAGACTTCTTATCTTGTAATTGTTCAAAGAACAGAAGTCTAAAATTTATAAAAGGTAGAAAACTAATGAGTGCAACTTTGTTACTGTTGATGATCTTTGTAGGCATATCTTATCAAAATTATCATCTTTGTCCATCTATTTTTTTGATTCTGTTGGTCTGTCTGTGTATTTGATTGTTTTTGTGTGTGAGTGTGTTTATGTACAGTGTATGTTTGTTTTAAGACATCCATTTAAATTGATGTATATCTGTCTATAACTTTGTATCAGTATTTCGTCGTAAATGGTAAGTCGAGGTATTTGCATCTTTGTCCCACGCGTTACCAACAAATAATTTGCCATAAATTAATTACGAAATGACTCATCTTCAATTATATTCATGTTTTTGGTAAAGATTCAGAAACCTTTACCAAAAAACATGAAAAAATAATTGAGTTAAGTCATTTGTAATTAATTTATGGCAAATTATTTGTCGGTAACGCGGTGGACAAAGTTGCAAAATAGCTTGGACTTACCCAAATTTTCTCTTATTTGAGAAATGTTGCCTTATTTGCACTTAACAAACTGACAGAAGGATCTAAAAATTGATTCTTTGATTTTCATGCGACATTCACAATAGAAATGACAGTAAATTTGTTTAAAAAAAAACTTTAAAGTATAGTTATATAGAAATTGAGGAAATCACTGCCTGCGATTCGATACAAAGGATTACGTACAAGATTATTAGGTTATAATATCACAGGATTTTTTTTTTTTTGAAGTTTGCGCAGTGTGTTATCAAGCGCATATCACATTCACTGAACCTCCGTTGGCTATGTCTGTCCTGTGTTCATGCGTGCATGCACGCATGAGCATGGCCTCATCTGAGCTTGAAGGTGTTATGAAGCAATCAGTCAGACATGCAGACAAGACAAACCACACACACACACACACATCAGTCGGCTTGACGTATTGCATGCATTTGCCTGCGTACAGTACACGTGCGAAGGGGTTCGATTTGCCAGTAAGTTTTTACGGATTATTAGCACGAGTTCCCACTCAGACATTTCTAGACTGAATTTCCTATAAATAAGCAAAAACGTCTAACAGATCTTGTGGGTATACCCCCGCTCAGTGAGGTCATCGAATGGGGGCTCGATCCCTGCCGCGGTGGGGGGGGGGGGGGGGGTAATGTGGCTAACGGGAAGATCTGATTGTTAATACTTCCTGGCATCGTTCATTAGTTATAAAAATGTCTGACAACATTGAAGGCAAGCTTCTACCCCCCCCCCCTTCTCTTTCCGGCTAAACATTGTAACAGGGAGGTTCACGTGAAAATCCACGAATGGAGGAGATTGAATTAGCTGGATGTGGTTACGTACGGGGGCAGGTACGCAATTGGAATCGCAGCCAATAGCGTGGGCGGCGCTCTGACCGAAGGGGTGGAGGTTGTGTCGTAACTCCACGGAACATGCGACCAATTACAGCGCAGCGAAGTTTACCGTGTGGTAGAGGGCGGGTGCTACCTTGGGGAAGAGAGAAGAGAACAACAGAGAGATAGAGAGAAAAAAAAATTGTAGGTGTATCTGGCCTTGTGCCATAATAATGAGTCTACAATAGGTATACATGGCTGTACACGACGCAGACCACAGAGCTATTGTAGCGTGTCGCAGGCAGACATACAACATATCCTATGGGTGATTGGGAGACTTGAGTAACATTTGTGTGCTGTCAGTCGGAAGAGTCGGGGACACAATACAGCAACAACACACACACACACACACACACACACACACACACTCATACACACACACACTTATACACACACACTTATATACACACAGCACACTGCTGATTGTATACACTCACACACACATATACACTCACACATGCACACATATAGCCTACACACACATTCGAGTACACACACATGACACAGACACATACATATACAACACACAGCGGGTGACTGCCAGAGACGCAGTGGCGTGGATCGTACAGGCTACGTGAGCGGTGATCCCAGTTCACCTCAACTCAGCTGGCAGCCGTGGAGACAGAGCACATACATACACGACACATACTCCGGACGACGTCGGAGGCACACACATAGCGTGTACAATACAGACATCACTATCGGCTCTGGCTTATGTACACACTGGATCGGACTAACGACTCGACTCTCTGCTGCGGGGCTGCCTTTCCACCACACGGCTTTGACTGCACAGACAAACAATGTATGTATGTTGTAATAACAAGTTGTATATCAATGTCATGGGGAGGCCGTAACAGTGTTTTTTAATGCTGTCTGGCCCGATGTCTTTTCGTCTGTGTATGTGACCCATGGCTCATTGGTGCATGGAGTTTGACTTTTCTTTGGAGTGTTGGTGGTATGAATATGTATCTTTTATGTCGCATACGCTCTGCCCTGCGCCAGACGCGGACACTCGTGTGTCAGTAGGGCTGATAACATTGCCTCCGAAACATTGATAGTTTGTTTGGTTGATTTTTTTTGTGGTAAATGCGTCGTCGATAATTCTAGTGTTCGTGATGGTGATAACCGAGGATACGTGTTTCATTGGTGTATCTTTTGCTGGTATGTACAATTGTACATATTTCCATTAGTGATATATGATGTGTCGATGTAAGTCGGGCTAGTATAATGTGTGGCAAACGGTTAATGTTAAAGGTAAATGACATGATTGGGGGTGGTCCTCAACTTGAAACTACATGTATTCCAGAATCATGTAAACTGTGGCAAGGATTCTACAGTGAAAAATTTGTAGTCAAAAGCTGACTTATTTTAAATAACCACCATCAGTATGCCTTGTGACAGACAAATTTCTTGTGTAGCTTTGTGTGGGATTAACTTCTCTCAGGGCTCGAGAGAAAGAAAGTGCTGGTATGTTCATGTTTGATTCTCCATAAGTAAACAAATTCAAGATGAATCCTTCCAGCCAGGATATACATACCAGCTAGTAGTCTATCTTGGTGTGTCTTTCAACCAGTTTGGTTCGAAGAGGCATTTTTGACATTTCTCCCTATCATGTCCCTGCCTTTTGATTTCTTTATGAGACAGATTTGACATTTCATTAGTTTGATTTTCTTCTCATGTGTGTTTTAGTGTAAGTGGTAAAGAATAGGCCTTTTAAATTTAGGCAAAGGGATAAAATCCCCATATCCCTTGAAAACCAAACTTTCTGTGCATAGACATCTATAATGTATCTACAGCAGAAAGTATGTTAACAGGGTTCCCACCCATCTGGGAAATCAGGGAAAATTATTCTACTTTTTCCAGTCAGGGAAAAGTCAGGGGAATTTGATAAAAATGCCTCAAATCAGGAAAAAGTCAGGGAATTTTGATTGGCCCAAAAATCGAAAGTAGTCAGTCAGTGTTTATACTGCAAAATAGTTCACTGCAACATCATAGAATGAACAATGTGAAACATTATCATGGAATTTTGAGACTTCATCAGGGAAAAATCTGGGAATTTTCTTTCTTGAAATGCTGGAACCCTGGTGAAAACAATCTCCTGAATTTAAAAGTTCGTTAACAACACATAAAACATGTACATGGCACTATACGTAGACATGGGGGATATAACACAGCCCATGTTACATGCACTTGAAAATGCCAAAGCCATTTCTATTTTGTTCAAGAATTCGAACATGCCACTATAGGATGTACAAAAAAAAAAAAAAAAAATGAGAAAAGAGATCAAGAGGTGATCACTCGTCATGTCGCACAAGTGGTAAATACATGTATGTTGGGTTCACTGCGATCTCTACCAACAATACACTTTACAACCAGACCAGACTAAACAAGTACCCTATTGTTTAATATTTTCTATTTGACTTTTGATTCATCGATATCATGTGATTTATTTTGTACTTGTAAACTAGTGCGCTCGCTTGTAACCCTTTCAGGTAGTGACTTGGTAGATCACGAGGAAGTATTCTGCCCCCCCCACGACAAAAGGGCATAACTGACTTTTTTTTTCAAATTGAGTTTTATAGTGTACGGGACTCCAGTACATCATGCTTAACATGCAGAACAAAAATTATTAATTAGAAGTGCCCTTTTGTTTCATAATCTGCTTGTTAAAATGACACTGAATAGGGGCTTTATGTGTTGAACAAAATACATTTTGCTCAATATCTCCCAAAACACCCAAAATGTCAGTTATGCCCTTTGTCAATGGGGGGGGGGCAGTATTGTGATGTGGGGTTCACAAAGGCCTGTAAATCCACCCCCAATTACCCCCCCCCCCCAAAAAAAAAAAAAAAAAGAAGTGAGACCCACACATTATATAAATGTATCGCAGATTGGATTTGCTTTGATAAAGAAGTGGTATGAAATATCTTGGAACTTCCTTAACTTTCCTGCACATTAAAGGCATTATATAATTTTGATTAATGATGACCAAAATTTTGTAATCTATTTTTGTTTGTTTTACTAGTCATATATCAAATGACCTGATAATTGCACGCTCATAGAAGTGTTCGGGAGTTTGATATTTTTTTTGGGGGGCCATAAGAATATCTACTGATTCTACTCCCTGAAAAATTACACCATGTTATATGATTTTCTGGAGGTTTGATATTTTTTCTGATGATGTAGCATGACAATAACATGTAAAAGATTGATGAAAAATTTGTCTTATCAACCAAGACTATACTAGGTCTTTAAACAGTCAATTCTGTGAAAGGGTTTGAAAATACAATGTGGATAATAGTCCTGATATAATATGATATCAGGGAAATAAATAAAAAAAATTGTTTCAGGGGGCTACTTTTCCCCATTTCAGTGCTTTCCAGATATTCTTTTTGTAGAGAACCCTATGGTAATTTAGGGGGCTCTTTTGGCCATTTCAGGGGCAAAACTGCCCCGAGCCCCGTGTATTTTTTTCCCTGTATGATATAATTTTATTTCAGCAAATGGATTTTAATGCACATTTTATGAATGGCTTACGTGAAGTAGAGATTTCAGTGAAGATCGGTAATTTATGGGGGAAATTACCGACTAGAATCTTGTTACATGTGTGAAGATTCACATATAACATCAACGGATATGTCTGCCTGTTCTTGAATTTGAGCGATGAGGAAGCATACATGATGTTGTCGAACAAAATGCTCTGAATGACCAACTTTTGATGACTGATAAGTAATGATGCAGGATCTGGGATATTTCCCCAATTTAAAGGAAACCTTATTAAAGGTAAATGACATGATTGGGTAGTCCTCAACTTGGGCTGAAACTACTCTAGAATCAAGTAAACTATCAAGGATTGTCCTGTGAAAGTCAACATTGACTCATTCTAAAATAACTAATGTCAATATCACTCGTGGCAGGTAAACCTACTGTGTGGCTCTCTATGGGTCTTTTTTATCATGCCCCGATGGAATTAATGTTCATGCTTGATTCTCCTTAAGAAATTAGAGACAAATCTTCCAGCGGTATGAGACTACTCCAGCTGGTGTATAGTTAGTATATATTTCAACTGATTCAGTTCTTCAGGCATTTTCAAGTGTTCCCAATCATGTCACTAACTAACCTTTAATATTCATTTACCACGTAATGGGAGCTAATTTGGCAAGATGTCTCCATACTTTTAGACAAAAAGTTAACACCATTCAATTTCAAACTTTATCTAACCCATTGTAGATGGTTTGATTTTGCTTAAACTCTCATTCCCCCATAGACTTTGAGACAAGTCATGATCTCTTAGTTTTTACGTCTTTAAAGGATAAAAAAGATACTGTACACAGGGCTCCACACTAACTTTTTTTTCCTGCTTGCCCATCGGCAAGTGAAATTATCACTTTCAGATTTTTACTTGCCGCGAATGACAAATTTACTTGCCCGATAATAAACAATAACAAAGTTACAAACACATTAAAAATGATTTATCACTAAATTTAAACAATGGGGCTTTTTATAGCATTAGACATTTATTATTTTAATTCTGGGGTTACAAAAGGTGTGATTTAAGAAGTTGAGTCATAAAATTAAATACAAGAATGAAATAATGTTGAAATAGACCTGAAAGACAAAATATTACAATTTTTTTTTACACACCCTGTATAACAACTTGACCTTGGCTGATTGAGATTCTCTGATGTATACGCTTTCAGAAAATGTATACTTTTGTTGCTTTCTGATAAGTACTTTTTGAGTTATATTGGTTCAAATGCAAGAAGTGACAAAATTCTTAATTTTGGTGCCTGTAACGCAAAGGGGCCCCACCATACGACACATGACCTTATGACTCAACTTCTTAAATCACACCTTTTGTAACCCCCAGAATTAAAATAATAAATGTCTAATGCTATAAAAAGCCCCATTGTTTAAATTTAGTGATAAATCATTTTTAATGTGTTTGTAACTTTGTTTATTGTTTATTATCGGGCAAGTAAATTTGTCATTCGGGCAAGTAAAAATCTGAAAGTGATAATTTCACTTGCCCGATGGGCAAGCAGGAAAAAAAGTTAGTGTGGAGCCCTGTGTACAGTATCTTTTTTATCCTGTTAAAGACTAGACAAGAGATACATGACTTGTCTCAAAGTCAATGGGGAATGAGAGTTTAAGCAAAATCAAACCATCTACAATGGGTTGAGATAAAAGTTTGAAATTGTAATGGTGTTAACTTTTTGTCTAAAAGTATGGAGACATCTTGCCAAATTAGCTCCCATTACGTGGTAAATGAATATTAAAGGTTAGTTAGTGACATGATTGGGAACACTTGAAAATGCCTGAAGAACTGAATCAGTTGAAATATATACTAACTATACACCAGCTGGAGTAGATCTCCCAGCTGGAATGATTTGTCTCAATTTGTTTACTTAAGGAGAATCAAGCATGAACATTAATTCCATCGGGGCATGATAAAAATAAGACCCATAGAGAGCCACACAGAAGGTTTACCTGCCACGAGTGATATTGACATTAGTTATTTTAGAATGAGTCAATGTTGGACTTTCACAGGACAATCCTTGCATAGTTTACTTGATTCTAGAGTAGTTTCAGCCCAAGTTGAGGACTACCCCAATCATGTCATTTACCTTTAATAAGGTTTCCTTTAAATTGGGGAAATATCCCAGATCCTGCATCATTACTTATCAGTCATCAAAAGTTGGTCATTCAGAGCATTTGTTTCGACAACATCATGTATGCTTCCTCATCGCTCAAATTCAAGAACAGGCAGACATATCCGTTGATGTTATATGTGAAATCTTCACAATGTAACAAGATTTCTAGTCGGTAATTTCCCCCATAAATTACCGATCTTCACTGAAATCTCTACTTCACGTAAGCCATTCATAAAATGTGCATTAAAATCCATTTGCTGAAATAAAATTATATCATACAGGGAAAAAACTACACGGGGGCTCGGGGCAGTTTTGCCCCTGAAATGGCCAAAAGAGCCCCCTAAATTACCATAGGGTTCTCTACAAAAGAATATCTGGAAAGCACTGAAATGGGGAAAAGTAGCCCCTGAAACAAATTTTTTTATTTATTTCCCTGATATCATATTATATCAGGACTATTACTCCACATTGTATTTTCAAACCCTTTCACAGAATTGACTGTTTAAAGACCTAGTATAGTCTTGGTTGATAAGACAAATTTTTCATCAATCTTTTACATGTTATTGTCATGCTACATCATCAGAAAAAATATCAAACCTCCAGAAAATCATATAACATGGTGTAATTTTTCAGGGAGTAGAATCAGTAGATATTCTTATGGCCCCCCCAAAAAAAATATCAAACCCCTCCCGAACACTTCTATGAGCGTGCAATTATCAGGTCATTTGATATATGACTAGTAAAACAAACAAAAATAGATTACAAAATTTTGGTCATCATTAATCAAAATTATATAATGCCTTTAATGTGCAGGAAAGTTAAGGAAGTTCCAAGATATTTCATACCACTTTTTTTATCAAAGCAAATCAATCTGCGATACATTTATAAATGTTGGGTCTCACTTTCGTTTTTTTTTTTTTTTTTTTAGGGGGGGGGGGGGTTAATTGGGGGTGGATTACAGGCCTTTGTGAACCCCACATCACAATACTGGCGCCCCCCCCCCCATGACAAAGGGCATAACTGACATTTTGGTGTTTTGGAGATATTGAGCAAAATGTATTTTGTTCAACACATAAAGCCCTATTCAGTGTCATTTTAACAAGCAGATTATGAAACAAAGGGGCACTTCTAATTAATATTTTTTTTGTTCTGCATGTTAAGCATGATGTACTGAGTCCGTACACTATATAAACTCAATTTTGAAAAAAAAAGTCAGTTATGCGCCTTTTGTCATGGGGGGGCAGAATACTTCCTCGTGATCTACCAAGTCACTACCTGAAAGGGTTACAAGCGAGCGCACTAGTTTACAAAGTACAAAATAAATCACATGATATCGATGAATCAAAAGTCAAATAGAAAATATTAACAATAGGGTACTTGTTTAGTCTGGTCTGGTTGTAAAGTGTATTGTTGGGTAGAGATCGCAGTGAACCCAACATACATGTATTTACCACTTGTGCGACATGACGAGTGATCACCTTTGATCTCTTTTCTCATTTTTTTTTGGTACATCCTATAGTGGCATGTTCGAATTCTTGAACAAAATAGAAATGACTTTGGCATTTTCAAGTGCTATGTAACATGGGTGTGTTATATCCCCCATGTCTACGTATAGTGCCATGTACATGTTTTATGTGTTGTTAACGAACTTTTAAATTCAGGAGATTGTTTAACCAGGGTTCCCAGCATTTCAAGAAAACAAAATTCCCAGATTTTTCCCTGATGAAGTCTCAAAATTCCATGATAATTATTTCAACTCGTTTCCAGTTTCACATGTTTTCTATGATGTTGCAGTGAACTATTTGCAGTATAAAACACTGACTGACTACTTTCGATTTTGGGGCCAATCAAAATTCCCTGACTTTTTCCTGATTTGAGGCATTTTTATCAAATTCCCTGACTTTTCCCTGACTGGAAAAAAGTAGAATAATTTTCCCTGATTTCCCAGATGGGCTGGGAACCCTGTTAACATACTTTCTGCCGTAGATACATTATAGATGTCTATGCACAGAAAGTTTGGTTTTCAAGGGATATGGGGATTTTATCCCTTTGCCTAAATTTAAAAGCCTATTCTTTACCACTTACACTAAAACACATATGAGAAGAAAATCAAACTAATGAAATGTCAAATCTGTCTCATAAAGAAATCAAAAGGCAGGGACATGATAGGGAGAAATGTCAAAAATGCCTCTCGAACCAAACTGGTTGAAAGACACACCAAAGATAGACTACTAGCTGGTATGTATATCCTGGCTGGAAGGATTCATCTTGAATTTGTTTACTTATGGAGAATCAAACATGAACATACCAGCACTTTCTTTCTCTCGAGCCCTGAGAGAAGTTAATCCCACACAAAGCTACACAAGAAATTTGTCTGTCACAAGGCATACTGATGGTGGTTATTTTAAAATAAGTCAGCTTTGGACTACAAAATTTTCACTGTAGAATCCTTGCACAGTTTACATGATTCTGGAATACATGTAGTTTCAAGTTGAGGACCACCCCCAATCATGTCATTTACCTTTAACATTAACCGTTTGCCACACATTATACTAGCCCGACTTACATCGACACATCATATATCACTAATGGAAATATGTACAATTGTACATACCAGCAAAAGATACACCAATGAAACACGTATCCTCGGATTATCACCATCACGAACACGAGAATTATCGACGACGCATTTACCACAAAAAAAATCAACCAAACAAACTATCAAGTTTTCGGAGGCAATGTTATCAGCCCTACTGACACACGAGTGTCCGTCTGGCGCAGGGCAGAGCGTATGCGACATAAAAGATACATATTCATACCACCAACACTCCAAAGAAAAGTCAAACTCCATGCACCAATGAGCCATGGGTCACATACACAGACGAAAAGACATCGGGCCAGACAGCATTAAAAAAACACTGTTACGGCTCCCCATGACATGATATACAACTTGTTATTACAACATACATACATTGTTTGTCTGTGCAGTCAAAGCCGTGTGGTGGAAAGGCAGCCCTAGCAGCAGAGAGTCGAGTCGTTAGTCCGATCCAGTGTGTACATAAGCCAGAGCCGATAGTGATGTCTGTATGTACACGCTATGTGTGTGCCTCCGACGTCGTCCCGGAGTATGTGCGTGTATGTATGTGCTCTGTCTCCACGGCTGCCAGCTGAGTTGAGGTGAACTGGGATCACCGCTCACGTAGCCTGTACGATCCACCGCCACTGCGTCTCTGGCAGTCACCCCGCTGTGTGTTGTATATGTATGTGTCTGTGTCATGTGTGTGTACTCGAATGTGTGTGTAGGTATATGTGTGCATGTGTGAGTGTATATGTGTGTGAGTGTATACAATACAGCAGTGTGCTGTGTGTATATAAGTGTGTGTGTATGAGTGTGTGTGTGTGTGTGTGTGTGTGTGTGTGTGTGTGTGTGTGTGTGTGTGTTGCTGTATTGTGTCCCCGACTCTTCCGACTGACAGCACACAAATGTTACTCAGTCTCCCAATCACCATAGGATTATGTTGTATGTCTGCCTGCGACACGCTACAATAGCTCTGTGGTCTGCGTCGTGTACAGCCATGTATACCTATTGTAGACTCATTATTATGGCACAAGGCCAGATACACCTACAATTTTTTTTCTCTCTATCTCTCTGTTGTTCTCTTTCTCTCTTCCCCCAAGGTAGCACCCGCCCTCTACCACACGGTAAACTTCGCTGCGCTGTAATTGGTCGCATGTTCCGTGGAGTTACGACACAACCTCCACCCCTTCGGTCGAGCGCCGCACCGCTATTGGCTGCGATTCCAATTGCGTACCTGCCTCCGTACGTAACCACATCCAGCTAATTCAATCTCCTCCATTCGTGGATTTTCACGTGAACCTCCCTGTTACAATGTTTAGCACGGAAAGAGAAGGGGGGGGGGTAGAAGCTTGCTTCAATGTTGTCAGACATTTTAATAACTAATGAACGATGCCAGGAAGTATTAACAATCAGATCTCCCGTTAGCCACATTACCCCCCCCCCCCCACCGCGGCAGGGATCGAGCCCCCATTCGATGACCTCACTGAGCGGGGGTATACCCACAAGATCTGTTAGACGTTTTTTGCTTATTTATAGGAAATTCAGTCTAGAAATGTCTGAGGTGGGAACTCGTGCTAATAATCCGTAAAAACTTACTGGCAAATCGAACCCCTTCGCACGTGTACTGTACGCAGGCAAATGCATGCAATACGTCAAGCCGACTGATGTGTGTGTGTGTGTGTGTTTGTCTGTCTGCATGTCTGACTGATTGCTTCATAACACTTCAAGCTCAGATGAGGCCATGCTCATGCGTGCATGCACGCATGACACAGGACAGAACATAGCCAACGGAGGTTCAGTGAATGTGATATGCGCTTGATACACACTGGCAAACTTCAAAAAAAAAAAATCCTGGTGATATTATAACCTAATAATCTTGTACGTAATCCTTTGTATCGAATCGCAGGCAGTGATTTCCTCAATTTCTATTAACTATACTTTAAGTTTTTTTTAAACAAATTTACTGTCATTTCTATTGTGAATGTCGCATGAAATCAAAGAATCAATTTTTAGATCCTTCTGTCAGTTTGTTAAGTGCAAATAAGGCAACATTTCTCAAATAAGAGAAAATTTGGGTAAGTCCAAGCTATTTTGCAACTTTGTCCCACGCGTTACCGACAAATAATTTGCCATAAATTAATTACAAAATGACTTAACTCAATTATTTTTCATGTTTTTGGTAAAGGTTCTGAATCTTTACCAAAAACATGAATAATAATTGAGATGAGTCATTTCGTAATTAATTTATGGCAAATTATTTGTTGGTAACGCGTGGGACAAAGATGCAAAATACCTCGGACTTACCCATTTACGACGAAATACTGATACAAAGTTATAGACAGATATACATCAATTAGCTAAATGGATGTCTTTAAACAAACATACACTGTACATAAACACACTCACACACAAAAACAAATCAAAATACACAGACAGACCAACAGATCAAAAAAATAGATGGACAAAGATGATAATTTTGATAAGATATGCCTACAAAGATATCAACAGTGAACAAAGTTGCACTCATTAGTTTCTACCTTTTATAAATTTAGACTTCTGTTCTTGGAACAATTACAAGATAAGAAGTCTAGAACTTCAGCATTCTTGAATCACCATAAAAGTATATCTTTGTTACCTACTTTATATTCTACTTTACTGCCAGGTATTGACTACAATGTTTGTTTGTCTGTTATTGGTTGTCAACTATTGACTTCCAAGGACAGGAGACCAACCCACAAAAAAGTGCAACTATCAGAACTAAAATTTCATTGAAAGTTAGTGACATATGCACATTTTTTTTTCCTTTTAATTTGTGATACAATAAGGTGCACAAAGACAGTCTCTTCCACAAGGATTTTAAATTTAGGCCAACTTGAAGCATCTGCACACACACACACACACACACACACACACACACACACACACACACACACACACACACACACACACACACACACACACACACACACACACACACACACACACACACACACACACACAACAACAACAACAACACTACACTACTACTACTACTACTACTACTACTACTACTACTACTACTACTACCTACACTACTACTACCTCTACCACTACTACTACTTCTACTACTACTACTACCACTATTACTACTACTACTACTACTACTACTACTACTACTACTACTACTACTACTACTACTACTACTACTACCACTACTACTCCTTCTACCACTACTACTACTTCTACTACTACTACCGCTACTACTAACGACATGTCAGCAAAGTAGCCTAAATTCCTAGATATACTTAATTTCGGTAGGAGATAAGGAATGGCTGTTCTCCCTCTTTTTTTCTCTGTGTGTAGTTCAAAATGTCACAC
>JZLH01S0126548.1:26906-43164 GCA_001188425.1 Eucidaris tribuloides
AGAGAAGATAATCCATTTGCAGAGGTAAATTCCATGAAATTTTCACATGAAAATAAAAACGCAAACCAGAATTTTAGCTAGTTTCAATTTACCGAGGTAAACGAAAAACCACTGTGCCTACAATTATTAAAAAAAAGAGAGAGAGCAAGTTGTTGTTCATTATTTCCGATCTACAAAACTATTCACCAATTTATATAGGCCTACTTATTTCACTAGCATAGCAACATTGTTTCGTATGAAAGGTTGTTCTGCTTCAGCGCTACGTCTGCTGTATAATGCTTTTGTCACATTAGGGTCCCCAATTCATTAGACTCATGGAATGTGTTGGTTTTTGTTGGTTGGTAAATTGTTTTTATTTTATTTCCAAATTATCCAGAGAAATTTACAGTTAACAGCAGCAGAGCTTGATGGTTTACGGTTGATCAGACAATTTTCGCATTACTTTTTCAAATTGCACATGCATTTCCATCTACAATTACCTCAGGATAGAGATCAATCTTGCATAATTGTTTGAAGTTACACATTGTAATTGTTGAATAATTTCATGAGAAATATCACTGTGAACGTAGCTGTTTTATATGAAAAATGTTTGTTGGCCCCTCCTAACCATTTTCATGTGTAAAAAAGTAATTTCTCAAAAATAATCATATTTCTTCAGGGAAAAAGTCCTAAGGTAATATAATGGTTTTGGAATATCAACTACACATATTTTGCTATGAAATTTGCATAGCCATACATGCAATATGTATCCAGAAAGCTGATCTCTCAATTTATTGAAAAAATGCTGAACTTGATGTTAATGCAGTAACAATGCCTGATAATTGTACCGCCTGCCGGTGTTATTTTGGGATCTAGGGGGTCTAGATGCTTTCTACTGAACCAACACATGCCGGTTTATTCTCATTAAAGTCTGAGTATCGCACTCATCACAGATTAATGGAATATATACACAGAGTCAATAAGGGTTGGTTCATGTCACAATAATAAGATGTTTCTTGTAGTTATATCAGTGAATTGTAATCAATACATGTGTTAATCTTACTTTACTTCTCAACGGATCAAATAATTCTCACAAATAAAGCAAGAAATCTTGTAACCTGCCCCCCTAAAAATAAATCACAATAGCTACTATGACAATTGTCACTATGCAACCTCAGAGGGCGCGATATAATTGAGATTTACTGAATAATGCATGCTGATGCAGAGATTAGATACCCAAAGTCAAAAGGCATTTTGTATGATATTTGTAAACGCGTACATTTAGTAATTGGGGTATATGTCTGTTTACGACTCTGTTATGGGTTAAGATGTGACTTTCGATTTCTTTGCCTGCAGCCCGCCCCAAAAAGTTTAGTTTCCTCCCCAAATATATTTATCCACCACGAAAACCACATGTGTGTACGACACGTTGTACATTTGTTGAAATATAAGTCTGTTGGGGCAGGTCAACCGGGTGAAGATTTTCGAACCTTGTCATCTTGAAATATGCAAAAAAAAAAATCTACTTTAATTTAGGGCATGTTCTTTATGTTTGGTTTGTGCATTATTTCAAGTCATTAAGTTAAAGATCCCCCACCACCCACATTTTTGACGAATGTTAATTCGCTCAAAACGTCTTCGCAGTATACCACAGACCTCCCGCTTTCCAGTCATGCGGAGGTTTTACAGAGCTGAACCGCCGTGGCTTCGTCAATCGCAACTAAACCATGTCAGCATAGCAACTTGTGAGTTTTCAAGTGATCTAGATACATTTCTGGTATTTTCTTGATGTGTGCTTCATGTGGGGATAAATAAATGAGTCCACACGCCAACTGCCAAACAGAGTTGCGGTGATATATATTTATGCCTATTTAATATTTTTTCTTACGATGATATGCTGAACGGCAGTGTATAGTAAGTGATACAACATGACATAATTTTCTATTGTGGTTTTTCGAATAGGCTTTATATCGTTTTTTATGCTCATGAAAATCCATGCTTTGAAAATCTTCCATTAAAAGCCCCAAGTATAAGTTTTGGTGCGCATCAGACGAATAATTATTTTACAGTCCTTCACCAAGTACCTAATTATCTACCTACCAGACATATCAAGAAAACAACCATCAAACGCAACTGATAAAATTTATTAAAAGTGACCAATTTATTGATATTTTAGATTGAAAAGAGGGCATCAGCTGGTGATGAACATTCCGATGGAAATGTACCCTGTGCTCCCCCCCCCCCCCACAAAGAAAATTTGACACTGGGATTGGAGAAAATTTATCTTGACTACGCAACCCCCCGCTGAGACGCGTTTTCGGCACGGCGCCTGGCGTGACAGAAAAAAAAATTGACCATGGAATTATGGTGTTACCCACCACAAAAATTTCATAAGGCCCCCCCCCCGCCCCAGTGCCCCCCTCGCTAGAAAAAATCCTAGCTACGCCACTTCCCAAGATTTTAGAGTAATTTCTCAAAAATGAGAGAGATCATCAGTGTGAGCAATATTCGGCATATGATAGATCATATATAAATAGATCTAAAAATCAATAAGTTGCATAAGAATTTCATTTCTGATCATTTAGCCAAACTAAAAACTTATTGGCTTAAAAAGAAATACCAAGTATAAAAATGTTAGGTCCCCAACATATATTGGCCATAAATTATACATTAGGCCCCTACATATTGATATCATGCTCCACTAATCATTACAAATCACCAAATATCTTTTATTCTAAAACAAATATTAAGATAATTAACTTGTTTCATATGACTGCTATATCAATAACGTCATGATTATAGTGATGGATTGATAAAATTTTATCTGACAGCCAGAACTATTACATTTGGCTTTAGTTTCAAAATTTCAAATCCATTCGATTAAGTTTTATCAGAAATTGATCATAATTACCTTTTGTTAGAAATAACTACACTCAGAATTCTAACAAACTCAGCTATGTTTGGGAATTCCAAATACTTTCAAAAAAGGAAAGTGTTGTAGTATGGAGATTAAGTGAAACCCATATCGGCGCCTTGTACCACAGCCGACGGAAAGTAACATTAATCGCTCTAGATCGTCCCCCCGCACCTCCCCGGTGGCGCCCCCAGTCGTCGGGTAACACTGAGATTGACTGTAGATTTCTACATAAACATTTTCCATTCAACATTCGCATACCATGAAGGCCTGTTTGAATAATCATACAGTCAATAGCAATCTCTCTCCTTAGTGTAGAGCTATAAAAAGAAACGAACAAAGAGAAAAACAAATTTTGTCTACCTCTTCCAAGTTCTTGCTACCTCCTCTATAACCTAGTCTTGTTCTAAGACCAATCAAAATTTTCTACGCACCGCCCAATCATATAAAGTTTTATCCACTCTACCGTTTTTGTCTACCTCGCTGGGTACACTGCACTCTGTATCCCTCTTGAACACTGGACCTCGATTCACCTAGTCTGAGTTCTAAGGCAGTTTACATTGATGATATTTCTCTAGTACATAGGATCAGGTTTGTGTCTGGAAAGCAGACGTAAAACAGTCCTTCGCCCTTTATCCTTCAATCTCCTATGAACCCTGCTGACCCTAATGCAAAAAGAGTGGGAGAAAATACAGAAAAACCTGATTTCATAAGCAGATGATCTCACGACAACGACAGACAGACAAGATAAACAGAGAAGCCTGCCCCCCCCCAAAAAAAAAACAACAAACAACAACAATTTTGTACTTTTGAATCTTCCTTTCAGTGTTTTGCACATGTTTCCAATCCTTTTTTATTTGTTATATATCTTATTGTCATAGCTGTAGAATGTTACAAGTCATCGTTGGCCATAAATTCCCATGGAAAATGCTGACACGAGTCAATGGTGGTGTAAGTATATGGTTCTCATACTTTCAGGTGTGTGCAAGTTGCACGTTCATGCATTTCACCACTGTCTGGAGCGATGATGGAGGGTGAAAAGGTAGAGATTAACTCTTTACAGTCCCAAGTCCGCAAAATATGCACCACACATTACAATACACGATGTCCAATAAGCTGCAAATACCCTGGGCATGGTTTAGGTTTAAACAAGCTAAAATGCAGAACTTGGCCATATCTGAAAAACTCTGAAAATCGTCTGCTACAATTAATTTTACAAATCAGTACTACAAAGAGAAATACCCTGGCAAGATCTTACTGTACAAGGCACAGTGTTCATTCTGTCATTGTTCTGTTCTGTTGCGGATGACAAGTACAGGCCTACTTTATTCGATTTCTGTATACGTGACCGTCAAAGTTACAAAATTCTGTCATGATCTCCTTAGCATTCCTTTAATCCAAATATCAAAGAAATTGGCTGCATTATTCTTATACAGTTATGGAAGGATAGTGGATGTTTTTACCCCCCCCCCCCGCCCCCGCACAGAAAAAAAAAAAAAAAAATGATGTAACTGGGATACACCAGCCATAACAGGTTGGTCAGATTGAGTATGTTGTGCAAGTTGATCTGTCTGTCATACTGTGTTAGTATCAGCCATCTATAAGTACAGCTCAACACCGATGATAATGGCCATGAAATGATGATTCCCCTAAGAACCTGTCTAAATATCAGACCACTTGTCTATATAGGCCACCGATGTTTGGTGTCCAGTTGGGTGTCACTTGTAAAACAAGGTTTCATGGTATTAACTGTTTTGTACGCTGGAAGGATCATAATAAACACAAACAAAAAAAGTACTAACCCCTTTTAAAATACGCTATAACTTTTAAAACAGAACGTGTGAGAGCATAATAAATTTGGCAAGATGTTTTGCTCTAATGACGCTAAATTCCTGTGAGAACTAATGTGATTGGTCCCGGCAAGTCATCGCATGAGTAAGCACATATTAAAGGCAAAAAGTCACATTGTTCAACAGTCACAAGGTCATTTTGGGGGGTTTTGATGCAGGATTTTGACAAAATTTCCTGATTTCTGGTGAACTGATTAATCGCTAGTTTAATGTTAATCATCTACATCGTGTTGATCTCTCATACCTTCCATTTGACACTTTTTGGCAATATTTTACGGCCTTCGTGAGCCGAATTTTAAAATGTCTACCTTTCCTCGATTTTGAAATTGTAAAATCCATGTAAAGTTTGTACCTGGCAAAATGTTAAATTCCCGATTTTTTCTCAGCAAAATGTATCTTTACAGTGTTGTACGAAATCAAGAGGTTGTAAACCATCATGGCTGTAGTGAGCACACTTTATAACATAAGGAAAAATGTCATCATTTACCATATTTTGGCATAAGGATGACTCATGTACTTTTGAAAAGTGGTATGTTTAACCTTAAATACATGCTCATTCCATGCATGACCCAACAGATCCCAACCACAATTTTCACACAGTATGTAGTCATTGAGTGTAGAAACATCTTGCCGAAGATTTTTTGCAGCAAAACTTGTTTTGTTAAAAAGTTATGGTATGTTGAAAAGGGGGTAGTTACTTTTTTGTTGGTCTTTAGGTCCAGAATTTTGATCACGTTACTACTCCAGTTGATAATGTGTCCTGGGGCATGGTATCTCATTGATACTTGGATAATTTTAAAACCTGACTAACATTGAACATGTTTACCATGCCATTCATCGTCTCACTACCGTCATTGATCATGAATTTTGTTTTTGTCAAGTGTTTTTAAAAATATACAAAAAAAATACATCCTGCTATCTAAATTAGGAATTTGCCTTCCGTTCTGAGTCATATAGGGAAATTCAGCTATGTATGTTTGCACGAAGTTAGACATATTTTTAAATGTTTTGATGCAATTAAAACAAAACAGAATCAACACGAAAGAGAACAAACAGACTGACTAACCACTTGTCCTTTCAAGCTTGTAGTTACTAGAATAGGTCCATAATTATCTTGTAAATGGTTGTCTAACCACCAGTATTCACACAAAAGCCATACCAATAAAGATGATTAGAACGACCGAAGATGAAATAACCGACTGATTTTTTTTTTTTCTTTTGGCCATCGGCTGGCCAAAAGAAAAAAAAAATCAGTCGGTATTTCATCTCGTCGTCTAATCATTCTTTATTGGTTGGCTTTTGTGTGAATACTGTGGTTAGACAACATTGACAAGATAATATGGACTCATCTGTAACTAAAGACTGAAGGACAGTGGTTAGTCAGTCTGTTTGTTCTCGTTTCGGTGTTGATTCTGTTTTTGTTTTAATTGCATCAAAAATTTAACAATATGTCTAACTTCGCAAATACGATACAGCTGTATTTCCCTTGATATGACTCAGAAACGGAAGGCAATTCCTAATTTAATAGCAGGATGTATTTTTATTTGTATCATTTTAAAAACACTTGACAAAAACAAATTCATGATCAATGACGAGTGAGACGATGATTGGCATGGTAAACGTGTTTCAATGTTAGTCAGGTTTAAAATTTCCAGTATCAAATGAGATACCATACCCCAGGACAATTATCAACCGGAGTAACTGATCAAAATTCTGACCTAAAGACAACAAAAAAAGTAACTACCCCCTTTTCAACATACCATAACTTTTTAACAAAACAAGTTTGTGCAAAATAATTTGGCAAGAGTGTTTCTACACTCATTGACTAACTACTGTGTGAAAATGTGATTGGTCTGTTGGGTCATGCATGAATGAGCATGTATTAAAGGTGAAAATGCCACTTTTCAAAAGTCACATGAGTCATCTCTTATGCCAAAATAATGGTAAATGATGACATTTTTCCCTTATTATAAGTGTGCTCACTCAGCCTATGTCATGGTTACACTCTATGTCGTACACACGTAAAGATACATTTGCTGGAAAAAATCGGATTTAAATTTCTGCCAGTAAACTTACATGGATTTTACAATTTCAAAAAATCGAGGAAAGGTATGACATTTTTAAAATTGCGCTCACCGAAGCCTAAATATGCCAAAAAGTGTAAAGGAGGTATCGAGAGATCACAACGATAGATGACTTAACATAATAGCGATTAATCATTCACCAGAAACAAATTTGTCAAAATCCTGCATCAAAAAGCCCCCCAAAAACCCTTGTGGACGCTTGAAAAGTGTGACTTTTTTGCTTTAATATGTGCTTACTCATGCATTGAGCTTGCCGACCAATCACATTTTTTCTCACAGAATTTACGTTCAATTTAGAGCAAAAACATCCTTGCCAAATTATTGTGCTCAACACCGTTCGTTTTAAAAGTTATAGTATTTTGAAAAAGGGGTTAGTTACTTTTTTTGTTGTGTTTATTATGATCCTTCCAGGTACAAAACAGTTAAATACCATGAAACCTGTTTAAAGTGACCACCCAAGGGACACAAAACATGGTGGCCTATATAGACAAGTGGCTGATTTAGACAGGTTCTTAGGGGAATCATCATTTCAATGGCCATTATAGACGGTCTGGCTGCTATAGAGAGGTGACTACTAACACAGGTATGACAGAACATCAACTTGCACAAATACTCAATCTGACCAACCTGTATGGCTGGTTATCCCAGTTACACATTTTTTTTTTTTTTTTTAGTGGGGGGGGGGGGTTAAAAACATCCACTATCCTCCTAACTGTATAAGAATAATGAGCCAATTTCTTTGGATACTTTTGGATTAAAGAATGCTAAGAATATGACAGAATTTTGTAACTTTGACAGTCACTATACAGAAATCGATAAAGTAGGCCTACTTTCATCCCCAAACAGAACAGAACAATGACAGAATGAACACTGTGCTTGTACAGTTAAGATTTGGCCAGGGTATTTCTTTTTAGTACTAATTTGTAAATTTAATTGTAGCAACGATTTTCAAGTTTTTCAGGAATGGCCAAGTTGCATTTAGCTTTTAAACCTAAACATGCCAGGGATATTGCAGCTCTATGGACATTGTATGTAATGTGTGGTGCATATTTGCGACTTTGGCATGTTAAGAGTTAATCCTCTACCTTTTCACCCTCCATCATCGCCAGACAGGTGAAATGCATGACGTGCAACTTGACACACCTGAAAGTATGAGAACCATATATACACCACCATTGACTGGTGTCACATTTTACCATGGAATTTATGGGCCAACATGACTTGGAACATTCTACAGCCTATGACAATAAATAAATCAAATAAAAAGGTGGAACATGGTGCAAACACGAAGGAATGTCAAAAAGGTACAAAAGTTTGTTGTTGTTGTTTTTTTTTTTGGGGGGGGGGGCTAATTCTCTGTCTATCTGTCTGTCTGTCTGTCTGTGAGATCATCTGCTTATAAATCAGTTTTTCTGTAGTTCTCCCACTCTTTTTATTTAGGTCAGCAGGGTTCATAGGATGATTGAAGGAAAAGGGCAAGGATGGTTTTAGTCTGGCTTCCAGACACAAAACCTATCCTATGTACTAGAGAAATATCATCAATTAACTGCCTTGAACTAAGACTAGTGACATGAGGTCCATGTTCAAAGCATGGACAGAGTGAGTGTACTCAGGAGGTAGAAAAACTCGGAGAGTGGATAAACTACTATGTTGGGGGTAGAAAATTTGATTGGTCTAGAACGAAGACTAGGTTTAGAGGAGGTAGAAGAACTTTGGAAGAGGTAGACAAAAACTTTTTTTTCCTTTGTTTCTTTCTTTTCATAAGCTCTACACTAAGAGAAGATGCTATTGACTATGATTATTCAAACAGCCTTCATGGATGAATGTTGAATGAAAATGTTATGTAGGAAATCTACAGCAATTCATGTTACTCCGACTGACTGGGGGGGTGGGGGAGATAGAGCATTAATGCTTTTATCGGTGCTGGTACAAGGCCGATATGGGTTCATTAATCTCACTTACAACACTTTTCCTTTTTGAAAGTATTTGGGAATTCCCAACAGCCAGTTTGTAGAATCTGAGTTGAGTATTTCTAAACAAAAGTAAATTATGCATCAAGTTTCTGATAAAACTAACGAATTGGATATGAAATTTGAAACCTATAGCCAAAGTATAGTTCTGGCTGTTCAGATAAAATTTTCATCAATCCATCACTAAATATGACAGTATTGATATGCCAGTCATCATGAAACAAGTTTAAACTTATCTAATATTTGTTTAGAATAAAAGATACTGTGATTTTGTAATGATTAGTGAGCAGATATCAATATGTAGGGGCCTACATGTAAATTTCTTATGGCCAATTATGTTGGGGACCTAACATTTTTATACTGGTATTTCTTTTTAAAGCAAAAGTTTTAGTTTTGGTAAATGATAAGAAATGAAATTCTTTGCAATTATGATTTTTAGATACACTTATATATGATCTATCAATGCCCTGAATATTGCTCACACTGAATCTCTCTCATTTTTGAGAAATTACTCAAAATCTTGGAGTGGCGTAGCTAGGATTTTTTCAGCAGGGGGGCACTAGGGGGGGGGGGGGCCTTGAAATTTTGCGGGGGAACACCAAATCCCAGGTCAATTTTTTTTTCTGGTCACGCCAGCCGCCAAAAACGCGCTCAGCGGGGAGGTTGGTAGTCAAGAACAAAATTTTCTCCAATCCCAGGTCAAAATTTTTTTTTTGGGGGGGGGGGAGGCACAGGGTGACATTTCCCATCGGTAATGTTCATACCACTAGATGCTCTCCTTTAATCTAAATATCATAAATTGTCACTTTAAACAATTTTCAGTTGGTTTGATGTTGTTTTCTGATGTCTGGGGTGATAATAGAGTACTTTGTGAAAGACTGACAAAAAATTTGTCTGATCGACCAAAACTATACTTGGGCTTTTAATGGAAGCATTTCAAAGCATGTGATTTTCAGAGCAATAAAAAACGATATAAAGCTATCGAAAAACACAATAGAAAAATGTCATGTTTTACATATACTATACACTGCCTTCAGCATACATTCGAAGAAAAAATAAAATAGGCCTAAATATATATTCACCGCAACTTGTTTGTGCAGTGGCGTGTGGACTCATTTATTAATCCCCCACATGAAGCACACAATCAAGAAAATACCAGAATGTATCTAGTTCACCTTGAAACCACAATTGCTATGTTGACATGGTTTAGTGCCATTGACGAAGCACGGCGGTTCCAGTCTCGTAAACCTCTCGCATGACTGTGTCTGTGGTAACTGCAAACGTTTTGAGCGATAACATCCGCAAAATGGGGGTGGGGGATCTTAACTAATGACTGAAATTGCACAAAACCAAACAAAAGAAATGCCCTAAATTAAAGAGATTTTTTTTTCATATTTCAAATGACAAGGTGTCAGAAAATCCTTCACCACGGTTGACCTGACCCAACAGACTTATATTTCAACAAATGTACAAGGTCTACCACATGTGGTTTCGTGGTGGATAAATATTTGGGGAGGAAACTAACTTTTGGGGGGCTGCAGGCAAGAAACTGAAGTCACACTTAACCCAACAGAGGTAAAACAGACACATACCCCAATTACTAAATAGACGCGTTTACAAATATCATACAAAATTGCCTTTTGACTTGGGTATCTAATCTCTGCATCAGCATGCATTTCATAAACCAATTTATATCGCCCTCTTGAGGTTGCATAGTGACAATGTCGGTGCTATTGTGATTTATTTTAGGGGGCAGGTTAACAAGATTTCTTGCTTTATTGGTGAGAATTATTGACCTTGAGAAACTAAGATTAACACAGATGATACAATCACTGATATAACTACAAGAAACTCTATATTTGATGAACCAACCCTTCATACTCTGTGTATAATATTCCATAATCTGTGATGAGTGCGATCCTCAGACTTTAATGAAATAAACCGCATGTGTTGGTTCAGTAGAAAGCATCTAGACCCCTAGATCCCAAAATAACACCGGCAGGCGGGTACAAATTATAGGCATTGTACTGCATAACATCAAGTTCAGCATTTTTCAATAAAATTAGAAATCAGTTTTCTGGATACATAATGCATGTATGAGTATGCCAAATATCATAGCAAAATATGTGTAGTTGATATCAAACCATTATATTACCCTTAGACTTTTTCCTCAAAATATGATATTTTTGAGAAATTACTTTTTTACACATGAAAATGTTAGGAGGGGCAACAAACATTTTGTCATATAAACAGCTACGTTCACAGTGATATTTTCTCAGAAATTATTCAAAATTACAATGTGTAATTCAAAACAATTTATGCAGAGATTGATCTCATATCCTGAGGATAATTGTAGATGGAAATGCTGTTCAATTTGAAAAAGTAATGGAAAATTGTCTGATCAACCGAAACCATCAAGCTCTGCCTTTAACTGTAAATTCCCTGGATATTGAAAAAAAAAATTTACCAACAAACACAAAAACCACACATTCCATGAGTCTAATGAATTGGGACCCAATGTGACAAAAGCATACTACAGCAGACAGCCTGCAACAGAACAACCTTTCTACGAAACATATGTTGCTATTGCTAGTGAAATAAGTAGGCCTATAGAAATTGTGAATAGTTTTTGAGGTGAAATATGAACAACAACTTGCTCTCTCTCTCTGTTTTTAATAATTGTAGGCACAGTGGTTTTCCGTTTACCGGTAAATTGAAACGGAAAATCTGGTTTGGTTCTTTATTTTCATGTGAAAATTCATGGAATTTACCTCTGCAAAATGGAATTCATGCTTTTGTTGTGTACACTTTCTATGACAAAATGGAATTTCCAGTTTTAGATCAAGTTGAAATGGGATCACAGCTTTTCAGAAATGGAAAAGACCATTGTTTGAATGGAAAATCACTATCTCTATAATTGTATGTTTTATTGAATCACAGATAAAACATTGTTAAAAGGAGGACCATGACATTGGACCAAGCAGAACTTTGGTCAGACTGACAAAGGGTGGAAAAGTTGTGTCCACAAAACCTCGGACTGAACTTTAACGTGACATTCAGACAAAACTAGACATTGCGTCCGCCTCCTCCATTGATCTTCTTATGCCAGCTCCCCAAGGGAAGCCGTATCAGTCAAAATACAACCAGGTACATGTACCACCACCACCACCACCACCAACAGCCAGGAGAGCTCTCCCAGGCGTACATGCATGCATCACGCATGTAATATGAGGAAGAGGTAGAGCTGGCTTGTAAGACAAGACATGAAAACACTGAATGAAAAATTGTAAACAAACCGCCTAGTATCACTTTCGGTATCATTACATCTCATTTTAATGTAAAACATATATCGTAACATATTTTTCTTTTCTTTTTGTTTAATAGCAGACTACCTACCTCACGATAAAAAAGAAATATGGAATCTAAAATGGAATGAAATTTTAAGTGTCTACTATTTAACGAGACGTTCATTTGCCACATCATAATGTCCAGTAATAATTTATAAACAGAATACAGTAGACCTAAAACTGCAGCTCAGTAGAGGTTCAAGCATAGTTTATGAACTCTGCACCCAACCCCCTTCCCAAATAAGAAAAAACTCAAGCCATTCACATTCATAATTTTAATCCTCGTAACATTAATTTCGCTCCGCACACAATTACAACACTCCTACAAACTGGACATTTTTCTCCTGAATTAATCAGCAACCTATGACAATAATGTGTCACATATGTTTGAATTCGAAAGGTCACATGACCTACGAACAGAATGGAGTACTTTGACGACCTTAACTTGATAGTTGACATAATTTCAGACTTCATCTCTGTCTATCTACATGTACCGAGACGTCGCTACAAGCTGCCATTCGTGGTATCTCGGCTAATCCAGTGCCAGACATTACCGCTATTACGGATTGCCAGCCCATCTAATCGGGGACGTCGGATCACGCATCGGGAGAGGGGATGAATTATTTAAAAATGTGTCGGGCCGGGCACATTGACAGAGCGGACGCACCTGAGCTGGTTTGTCGGCTAGCGGCAAATGCGCAAAAGAGAATCGTGTCATTTAATTTCATGCTTGCTCGTTTAGTCATGGACGCATTCTATTAATCAATTCCAGCTACTAGCTCTTTATCACCCTACATGTATCTTTATGTGTGTGTCGATGTCTGTCTCGTCGTCTCTCATGCACTATTTCCATTATTCATGTCAAAATTGTTTCTAGAACTCTTCCGTATTTTTAAGTATGGGTTCTTGGACCATTTCCACATCCCTGAAGGACTGATACAGGGGAGTTCTAAAGTTAGTGCCATGCAACATTTGTAATAAATGTAACAGAATCGTTAAACCTTACATGATGCTATAATGTCACAATAAAACTGACTTAAAGGCAAGGTTCACCCTGATGTCAAGTTGGTTTTAATAAAAGCAGAACAATGAAACATATTAATGAAAGTTTGGCGAAAATCCACCAAAGAATAAAAGAGTTACAAAGTTTCAAAGTTCCAATTTTGTGACGTCACAAGCGAGCAGCTCCCCCTATGCGATTTAATATAAATTCCATAACTTGCCATTTTTTAACGGTTCGTGATAATGTAACAGTTTTTTTTTTCATAGAAGCATGTATGAAATAATGTTTCTAATAATATATTGAACGCACAGGAAAATTCATTTTCAAAATTCTGAGAAAACGGCACTTTATGGAATTTATATCACATGACATATGGGGAGCTGTTCGCATGTGACGTCACAAATTTAAAGGGACGCGCCGCTCGTAATCCATGTACATTTATTTACCTTACGCTTGCCCCTATTGCAAGGCAGTGCGTAACACTGAACCCTATGCTACGTAGTGTAGAGTTCAGTGGTGCGTAACAACAATCGTGGAGCTTCGAACAGAATTGCCAATGAGAGTCAGTTGGGCTGAGTTCGCCTTTCTTCGGGTGAATACGTGCTGCATAGGGAATTGCACACAATTCGTGCGCGCTCGTTTTCCGAAAGTATACAGGCATTCCCGAATATTATCCGAGTCAGGCCAGGACAACCGCCCACGTCTTGCGACTTTACGGTCCCTTTAACACTTTCCACACAAAATTCCATAACTCTGCTATATTTTGATGGATTTTCGTCAAACCTTCATTAATATGTTTCCCTCATTTTCCTGCTTTTATTAAAACCACCTCAACCTTAACCTCAGGGTGAACCTTGCCTTTAAATGTATGAGTGATGCTAATGTTCAGATTAGTAAACTTCAGATCCATGTCCAAATTGAAATGTTAGCATTGCTTTCTTAAAGTGATAGGCTAACATTGTGGAGCTTCAATTTAAAAAATTGTCGGACTTTGATATCTGAGCTACATAGTAGTGTTCAAATGGACAAATAAACACCCTAGAATACACAAGTTTGGAAAGTTACACTGCCAATGGCAAGTTATGCATGAATAAACAATTAAAACTCGGGGCGAGTTTTAATAGCCTAGGTGTACACACAGTAAGTCTATGGGAGGAAATGGGCAAGTGAATCTAGTCAACTTACAATTTTCACTTTTTTGAAGCACTAAATAATCATTTTGAAATACAATTTTTTCAGGGCTTCATTTTTAGACCTCATCAAAGACACCGGTAGCATGGGGAATCATGTGGCTCAGATTTTTTTAACTGTGGTAAATGTTAGCCAATACCTTTAATACAATATTGTACTCCCTCCAGCCATTCTGCTATTTTATGTTTCCTTTATCCAGCTTTGTGAATTTCTGCTCCACCTATTTCTGAGTCAATTTGGCTTTCACACTTCTATCCCTACCTTTTTGCAGCTGTTAATTTCTGCTTTTGACTGCCTTTGTCTCACCTATGGTCGCTCCTGCCTTCTGCAAAAATACTTATGAATAAATTTGCATTTGGTTCAGTCTTTGTCTGTTCAGTTTTGCCCTCTGACAAGAGATCCTGCAAAGAACTGAAAATTAGTCGTCCAAATTCAGCAAACTACTAAGTTAAAAATTTAATATCGAATAATTGAATTTCCAGGGTAGGCAAATGAAGTGTTGACTTCTGAAGGTGAGTTCTTTGTGTAAGTCTTTACTTCACACAAATGGCTCTCTCTGTTAATTTCATACACAAAAAATATATATATAAATGAAGTTCATTTACACACAAATCATACTGTTTGGCAATCTGATATTGAAATGAAGCAGGATATAGCCTACTGTATGACATATAATCACAAATCCAAACTCAAATGACATCCAGGAAATACATTCAAAACCACTGCAGAGGTCAAAATTGTGTTTAAACTTGGAGACAATGACTTCATTTTCAGTTCACACCTACATGTACAGCTACAGCACGCAGTACACTACAGGCCCACAGCAAATCAGCAATGTCACTGGTAAATGGCACGTAGTACACAGGGCAAAGTTCCTTGACCTCAGTAAGGACATAGACCTGTGTGTATGTGTCTGTCTGTCTGTGTATCTGTTTGTGTGTGTGTGTGTGTGTGTGTGTGTGTACAGTATGTGCGTATGTGTACAGTAGTGGGTGTATACATGTATACAATATGAGTGTATGTACCATATGTGTATGTCAATGTTTGTGTATACATGTATGTCTGTCTGTGTGTCTGTGTGTCTGTGTGTTGGTGTGTGTGTTTAGCAGCCCTCTGCAGGCCTTGATTTATAATAGTGTATATGACAGACAACCATCCCACCCAGTCTTCTACCTTGAACGGACACCACAGTTTTTTTGACTAGCACCTTGAAAAGGTCCTTAAACTCTGCTACAGATTAGTCTAACATCAAGTCCACATGAGCTGCTACTCTAAAATCTTGGGAAGCAAATACATTCAATAAATTCCCAGCCATCAAAATAAAAAACAAGAAAATACAAAGATTGAGCGAGATTATGCTTCTTCAATTCTTTCCTATCAAATAAAGTACATTCCAGTTACTCAGTATCGAGTTACTAGCAGACAAGTTTCTGTCTGGGGCGGGAAAGCAGACTAAGTCTGTAAGTACCTTAAAAATAAAACTAAAAAATTATCTGCAGTCAAGCATTTTGACAAGACCAATGAGTGATGACTCACGTCTGCTCTTTGGCCTTTGGGCTGCCTGGTATGAAAGACTAACAAAAACTATGGTCAACTCAAGTCTATCAGCCTTGGCCAGACAGAGTAATCTCAAATGTTTGCAATTGACCATGCCATGGGGTAGGTCTTGTCCATTAACGGTCGTTAAAGGGCGCAGGGTCCCGTGGGTGCGGTGATTGGTCAGCGGTGGACCCCTCGAGCTCTACTCCTGGTAAACGCGCTCGGAATCTTGTTTCTCGTGGCGACCATGGTCAGAATTCACGGGACGATATTCAATTCAAGGGTGGATGATTTTGTCAAATTGCAACATCCATCAAGGAACACATTAAGTGTTGGCTATTACAGATGTGGAGATTTATCTTGTGGTAAAATTGGTCAGAG
>JZLH01S0126548.1:97080-110769 GCA_001188425.1 Eucidaris tribuloides
AATTTACTCTCAGGTGGAAAATATGGAAATGTGAAATTTTGATGAAAGATTTTCCATCATCAACCAGTACTGTGTATTCTCTTTAAAATTACACCGCAGTGTGCGCTTTGCATAGCATTATCCATTTCGAGGACGTACGGGTTGACATCTGTCCGGGACATCTGTCTGTTAATTTGGAAAACATGTTGATCGTCATGATTATAAGGAGTGTTTATTGTACAATTTCACATTCTAATGATCATTTTCGTAGTAAATAAAACAAGTACGATCATGTTCTAACGTCATCCTGTACTCGCTAGAAGATGAGGAAACAATTTTAATTGTATTTTTGTTACTTTATACAGAACTCTTAAAATAAATTTTTGGAATCCGCCAAATTGCGAAATGGCAATTCATCTGATTATACATCGTTTAGGATGAAGTTTGACCAAAGCTTATAAAACTTCACAAAACGGTAACACAAAGTATAAAACAGAATAGCGTGCGAGTTGTGTTATACCTTGAGTCCTACTACAGTACTCCAAACTTCACTATTGTATCAGCTTTAATCAATCATTTTGCATGGGGCATATAGGACATTATATTTGAATTATACATCATTGTTTATTTTCAACTCGCATACTTCCGGAAATTTGCGACCTCCCCTAGAAAAAGAAAAAAATCCAATCATTAACTGATCTATCACAGATTTGGTCTATTACTATTACTCTCACGTGTGTGGTGTATACGAATGCGCGCGCGCATGTGTGTGTGTGTGTGTTTGTGTTTGTGTGTTTGCGTTTGTGTGTTTGTGTATTTGTGTGTGTGTGTATTTGTGTGTGTGTGTGTGTGTGTGTGTGTGTGTGTGTGTGTGTGTGTGTGTGTGTGTGTGTGTGTGTGTGTGTGCTGTGTGTGTGTGTGTGTCGTGTGTGTGTGTCGTCGTGTCGTGTGTGTGTCGTGTGTCGTGTGTGTGTGTGTGTGTGTGTGTGTGTGTGTGTGTGTGTGTGTGTGTGTGTGTGTGTGCGTGTGTGGTGTATGTATGCATGTGTGTGTGTGTGCGTGCGTGTGTGCATTTGTGTATGCGTTTGTCTGTATAAGCCAGAGTTTATGAATGCATAATCACATCATCCTGGACAGAAATGATCTGTATTCGGCCTTTAATAAAAGATAATTACATAACGAATGCGGATAGATACTTTCCTGGGGATTTCGGTCGAAGAGATGCTACATCATTTTAAGTTGTATATTTTCTTTATAAACGTAATCATTCCAACGGCCAGTACAATCCCACTTTCCTATTTGTGAAATGAATTTTTTCTTAGAATCTGTTTTATCATTAATTTTGTCTAGAGAATAATTTACAATTGTCTTCTCGTACAATACTGATTTTTTCCCCTTTATAGCAACAGGCATCTTCACTTCTCCATAGTAATTGTATATCACTTAATATTACCTGTATGTGATGATTTTGTTTGTTTCTTTTTTAATGCATTCTTTTTAAAAAGATTATATTGTGTTTGTATGGTTGTAATTCTGGTACGTCTCACCCGATACAGAATATGTTAGATAATAAAATGAGTATAGAACAATAATGAAATAAAAATGTAGGGCGTTGTCAAACCTTATGACTTATGTATGTGATGTTTGCAACTGTTAATGCTCAGACATAGGAAAATAAAGTTGTTTTTAAGGAGGACTGAGCAACATGAGTCTATGGCGTCAAGGCTGCGGCTTTGTTTTCCTGACATTTAAGAAGCACCCTTTATCGCCGGAAAGAGCGTCAGACAGCCTGTTCATACGGACCTTAGTGCGGTGTAATATTCATTAATAATGCACCATGAAACATTCCCATACATCCTCTAATCCCTATGCACGGGGAAATGCCGTACCGTCCCTACATTTCATGCCACCTCGATCCCACGGGGTGTGTGCATATCCATGTCACCATTACTACAGACGCAACAGCCACTTACCTCGTGGCGAACGCATCGTTGCGTCAATGCAACCTATCTTGCAAAGTTACCATGACGACACACAACAGTATAGTGTGTTACAGTTTCTAGTTAATTATCTCTTTGCAAGACCTGTCATCAAGTGGTTATAACAAGACATAATAGACAATATTGCTTAGAAAATGAGAGTAGTATATGTTTACATGTCCATAATTGGACATAGATGGATAACGCAAAGTATTTGCTACATAGTACGTTTTAATATTTATTAAAGAATTACGATGATGCCATATGTACGTTGAATCGCCATTAAATATATATCAGTGTACGAAATTGTCAGAAACGTGTTCTTACATGGATTATGCCGTGTGATGTGTTGTGTTGCTGTGTGTGCTGTGTGTGTGTGTGTGCTGTGTGTGTTGTGTGTGTGTGTGTGTGTGGATGTGTGTGTGTGTGTGTTGGTGTGTGGAATGTGTTGTGTGTGTGTGTGTGTGTGTGTGTATTTGGGGCCGAAAGTTTTGGCAAGGCTAAGGTATCACAGATACAAGCAAACATGACATCATGGCATGAATTGACCCACCATCTTTCTTGCGTTCAGTGAAATTTCACTATGAGGATTATACTCGACAAATCTGGAGGAAAATAATCGATTAATACATTTTGAAGTGATCGATCGCTTAGGCCCCGTTACGGCTAGAGCCATCTTGGTGGAATGATAACGACAATGGCCCGAGGTTAGTTTAACTAAGGCCAAAACATCGATATGAACCAGACCTTATGACGGGGATTTCAGCTTCAAAATAATCACCGGCGGGTGTATCAGGTTCATTGTGGTGTCGTGTGAGGCGGGGACAGGGGGCATCACCCCCTCCCACTTTCGGGAAATGGTGGGTAGATGCCCTGGTAGCAAAACGTGGACAAGTTCTTGTTTAAAAATTAGCATAATATCGTAGGAAAAAGCGCGAAGGATAAATGTTTGTTTTTTTTTCCTGTTGTTGACAATAGCCTTGATTTCATTATGATCATTTATGTAGAAAATTCCGGTAAAACTATTGTTGAAAATCGTGCAAACTCTGATAAGAGGGATTCTGTAGAGTAAAGACCCCCATCCTTCCCAAATAATGTCTGTTTAACAAAGTTTAATTAAGACAAGAAAATAATTAATGACATATACGTTAAATTTGCTGCTACTGGTGATGATGATGATGATGATGATGATGATGATGATGATGATGAAAAAAATGATGCAAAATAAATTTAATATTAAACTAAATCTTTTAAGTGAATTCATGTATTATTTGAGGGTGAAACATAGCTGAAAATTTTATGGGATGTATTTATATTATGAGGTTAAAGCCAAGGTTAGTTGGAGAAAAACAGAAAATGAAACGTATGAACAAAAAGCCTTACAATTGAATTTACTTCTCTGTTGATTACATTGATCGCGATATCACTGACATAAAGATAAACACAAAACTATAACGTGTGCAAAATTTATTTGAATATGCTGGGGACAAATTTGCTGTAAAGATGAAATATGCACGTTAATTGTAGTTTGTGTAAAACATCTGAACACACTTTGATCCCGAAAAGGTTGCTTTAACCCTTCGCGCGCTGAATTAAATCTGATTGGATAATAATGACGATTGCTTTTTTGCTATCTTCTTTAAAGCTTGCTTTCCTTATTGCACCATTGATACTGGTAATTATTCTATAGATGTTGATTAAACATTGTGGCTATTTGTTAGCTTTCTAGTACAAAGGTAACGAAGAAAAATAATTAATTGTTGAATTTTATTGTACGAATGTGCACAATTGCAACATTCGCGTGCTAAGGGTTAAAGCATTATTTTTTTCTCCTATTCGTGCTGCCAAATTGTACACTTCTTCTGCCTATTCCATGTAAATGAATGTAACACATGCAATAATTTGTCTTCTGTTGAAATCAAATCTCGCTGTGCAGCTATCTACGCGTGTCTTATGACGTACATCAACGTTTCAACGTCGAAATCTGTAAAATCAATATTGAAATGAACGGTTGAAAGGTGGCGGTCAGGCAGCAGTAATGACATGTCTTCTATGGACAACGGGTTTATTTTAATTTTGTCATCACCAACAACGGAACAAGAATATAAATAACACTTTACAATTAAGTTAAAATAAGTCTTCCTTTCAAACTGAATTTAATTTATGTATTCATAGTCATGTGCCCAACTCTGCTAAGACGATACTATTCTTAGAAGATTTACAAACGGGTGATAGAGCCACATTGTCGCAGAAGCGCCACCACTCAGTTTTCACAGAGAGGTCAGAAATATTTGTAAATTTACTTACATTTTGGAATCTTTATTAATTTGAGTGTTGTATGTATGACATGCATTTAATGAAATACATATTAACACATTTCATGCGTCATTTCTTTCATTTTTACCTGGAAAGTATGAACAAGCTACATACATTAAAAAGAAGACTTGCTAACATAATTTTCTCCCTTTAATGACGTCGTGCACGCCAAGCAGCACACACGCTCTTCTCTTTTGTGCACGATATTGAATGCAGTATCTTAAAGATGGACGCACGTTGAAGTATATAAATTAGAATCGGCAACAATCTTCACTACACTCTCCACAGCATTGTGACCTTCATTCACGGCATACACAGTCGGTAAGACGAGTTTCCCTCGTCCTTACCCATAGATATTGCATCCATTAAAGGCCCACTGTCATGACAGGGTACAAAACGCCCTCTTTTGGCTAAAATCATAAAAAGGTGCATTGATGACACCCATAATGCAACCGAAACAGACATGACAGTGTGGAAAATGCAACAATTGCTTTCCTCCCACAACGTGTACACTATAGAACTGCAACAGTCCATGTTTGTGACTATGTGCCTGTATTACAGGACTAGTTGACATCCTCTGTGTGGTTGAGTTGACCCTTGACAGTGGGCCTTTAAAAGTATTGGAAAAAAAACTCCTAGGTCTGTTGTAGCCGATTGGATTTCTGTTACCTCGTCCATAATCTTTTCTGTCTGTTATTCTTATCTAATATAATCGCTGACCGGGACATCCACAATCAGTTCTAAAATTACATTCCCAGTTATAAATTTATCGGAGTTTAGTTTGCCTTCATAATATTGCACCTGCCCTTAATGTTGCCAGTTATGCTCCTGGCAAGGCGAGTTGAACACTTAAGTACTCGGAAACCTAAATAGCTTGGCGTTACCAAGGCAACCGTGACGTAGTTTTGGTTATCCCCGAAGCGCAAAAAAGTGTCTTATCGGCGGGCGGTCTTTCCAAACACTACCACTACCTTCTGTATAATTATCACATCTTTACACGAAGACACTGCAACACACTTGGTGCGCCATCGCAACATCAAAGTGTTAACTATACCATTGTGTAAAATTAAGAAATCAATACGTGGTTGTTGAGTGCTTTTGAACGACAGTTTCATGAACGAAGTCGACTAAAATACCTGGCAATGACTGCAAGCATTCATATTACATTTCACCTCTCAAGTAGCCTTGAACGAGGCAAGAAGCTTTTTATGAAAATAGTCTCAATATTTAAAATTCTAAAACGAAAGTGTAAGAGATGATACAATTGAGTGTGTAGTGCAAGAATCTCTCGGGCATTTTGTTTGAACACTATAATATTACAACCAACAATTTGATTAGACTTATGGAACTGATAGGCCGCCGAACACTGTTTTTCTTCAAACTTGTTGTAATTCTGCGTCGTACATGAGAAACAATATCCATAATGGACCTGAAGAACTAAATGGCACCTCCTTTTGACGATAAAAATGAAAAACCAATGTTTCTCATAATGCACTTTTGGTTGTGCTGAAAGTTAAAGTGATAGGCTAACATTGTGGAGCTTCAATTAAAACAATTGTCAAACTTTGATATTTGAGCTATAAAGTAGTAATTGGATAGACAAATAAACACCGAACAATACAAAAGTTAGGAAATTTATGCTGCCACTGGCAAGACCCCCCCCCCCCGCCCCTCCTACATTGTGTGTAAACATTCATAAAACATGCAAATATTGCATAAAAAAGAACCTGATGAAATTATTACTGTAAGTATTTTTGGAGCAGGTATTGTTTAAATCTCCTTTTAAAAACATCCACACTATTACTATTTCTTATATCTTCAGGTATAGCATTCCATTGCTTTGGACCTTTAAAAAATATATTATTTCTAGAAAGAGATGTTCTGATTTGAGGTAGGTGAAAATTATTAGCACTTCGTGTCTTGTGAGTATGGACTACGGCATTGAGAGAGAAGTGTTTCAGCAGTGATGAGGGTAGTAAACCATTAAAACACTGATACATAAAATGGCTATTTGATAGTCTGCCATATCATACACATTTAAAATCTTATGGCAAGAAAACAGTGGCAATGTATGTGCATTAAAATCAGAGTGTGTAATTATACGGATAGCTTTCTTCTGCAATTTAAACAATCTTAACATATTGTAATCACTATTGCACGACCACACCAATATACAGTAATTTAAATGTGGATGAATCAATGTGTTGTACACCGTCATTAATATTTTTGAATTAAAGATTTTTAATTTGTTTAAAACCCCAATACTTTTAGACAGTCTGTTACAGACGACACCAGTGTGTTCCTTCCAAGATAATTTATCATCAATGGTAATACCAAGGAACTTAACATATGATACACGTTGAATATTAGTGTCTTTAACTTTGATGACAATTTCATCAAAATTAATATTTAACTTAGTGAAAATCATAAAATTTGTTTTTTTGGAGATTAAGAACTAGATTATTCATTGATAACCAATTCATAATCTTATTGAATTCAGAAACAAAATTTTGTTTCAAATATTGAATGTTTTTATGTGACAGAACACACTGGTGTCGTCTGCAAACAGTATTAATTTAAGGTGGTTGGATACGTGACATATATCATTCATGTATAATATAAACAATAAAGGACCAAGGATTGAGCCTTGGGGTACTCCACATCTAATATCCATGGATTGAGATTGATAATTGATAAATTGTTTTCGGTCTTTTAGATAACTTTCAAACCATTTCCATAAGTTTCCTCGAATTCCATAACAATAGAGTTTTTACAATAAAATAGAATGGTTTAAAGAATCAAAGTCCTTGTTCAAATCTAAGAACAGACCTATAAGTATTTCTTTGTTTTCAAACACTTTAATAACTTCATATAAAAATTCAACGATAGCAGTAGATATTGCACTTGGTCAAAAAGCTATACAAGCGATTATAAACACATTTTTCCAAGATTTTTGAAAAAATAGGCAGTATTAATATAGGCCGATAATTATTTATCATTTATTTAAATGAAGCCCTGAAAAAATTGTATTTCAAAATGATTATTTAGTGCTTTAAAAAAGTGAAAATCGTAAGTTGATCGGATTCACCAGCCCATTTTCTCCCATAGACTTACTGTGTGTACACCTACGCTATTTAAACTCGCCCCGAGTTTTAATTGTTTATTCATGCATAACTTGCCATTGGCAGTGTAAATTTCCAAACTTTTTTTTTATTCTAGGGTGTTTATTTGTCCATATGAACACTACTATGTAGTTCAGATATCAAAATTTTAAATTGAAGCTCCACAATGTTAGCCTATCACTTATTTTAAGGGAAATGTACTGAATATTTTTAAATACGTGTAATTCATTGCCATATCATGTTGGTGTTACTTAAAATTGACAATTTGTGGAACACTTTTTTTCATACAATCAACCAAGTATACCTCAGAAGCTTCCAAACAAACAGCAAAATTGTGATAACACACAATCACAGAAAGTCAGACACAAAGACACATACACACATACACAGACACTCCCTCTCTTGCATATACATGTGTGTATGTGTGTGTGTTTGTTTGTTTGTGAATAATGTGTATGATTGTGTGTGCTTGCGTGTGTGTGCACGCACGCATGTGAGTGAATGTCAGTATGCATGCATGAGATGAGTTATGAATGTTGTGGTTAACACATCAGGTCGTTTACCTTATATTTTTCTTATTACTTGACTGAACACCGCTGTCCCAAGCGGTTTATTAATACATTATGACATTTTGCAATGGTTAATTTAAACACATATTCGGTCCATGCTTTAGTCCATGCTCGTCAGTGAAAATATGACGTTCTATTACACATAGATAATTAAAGAGATAGATACACTCTTGCTCATAATTATGGAATATTTTAGAGACTTTTTAGAAATGTCAATTTTTCCGTGACATCTGGGATTAATATTTGCTCACCCAAGGTGAAACAATTATAATCTAAGTATTTCAGGACTGCTGAGCATTTTGTAGCGTCCGACTCGACGCTAAAACCTGTGTTTAAAAATTGCGGTATTCAGAGTTGTTGTTGAGTCAAGTGGTGGTTACACGCGTAATTATTAGACTTGTAACAGACAATTCTGATGTTAGTTTAATGATAAGTGACATTAGGTAAACATTTATCTTTTTTTTTGGTTTTTTATTACTTTAATTTCATACCTTTTTCATGATTTTTGGGGGGATTTAAAAAATATATATATAATTGTTATTGCGCTCAAACATATTTTAGTTTTACTTTAGTCATCTCATGAAATCCAAAAATTGCTTCACATACTGCGTTTTTGTGAAATAGATACTTGTCTTGAAAATTTTGGACGATATAGGAGAAAGCACTTAAGTATCAAAAAATATTCCATAATTATGAGCAAAAGTGTAGATAGATGGATAGATAAATAGATAAATTAATAAATAGATGGATTGATGTATATGGTAGATTGACAGATAGGTGGATACATAGATAGATGGGTAAATGAATTAGGTAGATAGATGGGCAGATAGATGAATGGATGGATAGATAGATAAATAGATAAATAGCTAGCTAGCTAGCTAGATAGATAGATAGACAGATAGATAGATAGATAGATAAATAAATAGATAAATTAATGGATAGATGGATTGATGTATAATATGTAGATAGACAGATAGGTAGATACATAGATAGATTGGTAAATGAATAGATAGATAGACAGACACATAGATAGATAGATAGATAGATAGATAGATAGATAGATAGATAGATACATACATACATACATACATACATAGATGGATGGATGGATAGATAGATAGATAGATAGATAAATAAGTAAGTTGGTAGATAGATTGAGAGTTGTATAGATATATTGATATGATGAAATGCATAAAATACACACATTCATAATGTATTTTGCACATTATGTAAGAATTGAGAAGAAAATATTTGTTTTTACATGAAAAACAAGATATTACTATTGATTACGATTTTAAAACTTATTGATCTTTCAAATTTATGGACGACTTTTTTTAAACAAAGTGGTTTAATTCACGTCCACCAATAAAGTAGACCTGCTTTAAAAGAAAGCTCTCCATTAATTGAAAAAAAAATCCAAATGAACTAACAGTAATAGTTATTTGGTGCATAGATTGAGATATATATGCAGATACATAATTTACATTTAAAATTCAATTTAAAATTATAACGAATAAATGTTTATAAGATGAGGTTTAGGTGTGTAGAAACACACTATCAGTAACTTGAACTCATTTCCACATTAATGTTATCGCAATCCCAAACTAAATTACTCAACTTCCGGCGCGTCTGTCTTGTTATCTTCTGCAGATATGAATTTATCGTAAAAAATTAAGAAATATATAATGTGAGAATCAAATTAAGGTTAGGGGTTCAATTTCAAATAGGATTAAATTCTCTCTGTTGACTATTGAGATGAACGTTTTTCTGTGATCGAATTTGTTTACAAGGCTACGGGAAAAATGCAATGCACATAATTTATTTCCTGTTTGCACGTAATATTTTGGCCTCATTTTCATTTTTGCAGTGAGAGTTGACCAATGTTATAATGTAAGTAAATCGTTTTCTTTCTGGAAATTTTATTTCGGTTAATTGCCTGGATATTAAGTTCTTCAAATAAAGAATTTGTAATGCCTATTCACAAAAGTGAGTTTAAATTAAATGTATGATAAAACATCTAATTCCATCCAGTTACTTCACTCAATGTAAGGTACGGCGGCATGCTGCTTCCGAGGACTATAACGTATAAAGGTTCTAACGTAAGAGGGAGCAAGACTCCTTGACGGATGAATTATTGCGGTTTCGCAGTTTTGGCCATTTCATAAACATAATTCCGACACGTTGTTGTGCATAGGTTACCGTCAATTTGCCAGTATTCAAGGGCGTAAGCTGAGGAGGAAGGGGAGGTGTGTCCCTGGCAAGGAAAAATATATTTGCACCATTTTTTCTGCTTTCAACAGCTGACTTTCTAAATTTAATTCCACCTCGCCAAAAATGTGCACCTTTCCATCGCCACTTTAGTTCCACCTCCCCAAGATCATGCCCAAACCAGCCTACGCCCTTTGTATCGTATTACTTACGTAGTATATTCAAAATGAAATACATGTTTCAAGAACTAAAAAATATTCATGCTAATACTCGAATTACCAAAATGCTTGTGTACATAAGTAAAGATGTGTGTGTACTCTCGTGCACGTTTGTGTGTGTGTACACGTGTGAGTGTGTGTGTGTGTGTGTGTGTGTGTGTGTGTGTGTGTGTGTGTGTGTGTGTGTGTGTGTGTGTGTGTGTGTGTGTGTGTGTGTGTGTGTGTGTGTGTGTGTGTGTGTGTGTGTGTGTGTGTGTGTGTGTGTGTGTGTGTGTGTGTGTGTGTGGTTATGAATATGTGCGGGCGTTTGTATAATTTTTGTATACGTGTGTGCTTCATTACAAGATAAATATATGAGAAATCAACACCAAAAACACCAAATGTTCAGTATAAAACATTAATTAAATTAGAAGTGTTTACTCTACATGTGTAGAAGTACACGCAAATTAATAAATTTAAAACTAACAACATATAAATAGATGAACAAAGTAAAAAATACATACTTATTAACATAAATAATTAATAATAAATGATAAAGTATCTATTACATAAAATTTTCTATACACATTCATCTCGCATTTTTAAATTACTGACGTTCATCTTCATTATTACTATGTCACGGCCTTTTAGTATTCAGTCTTTGTCACCTCAAAGAAAATATGGATTGATCGACTTTAGATAATATTATTTTCATTTCTTTTCAGCTGATTGTAGAAATCTGACACTGAGTCTTTATCATTTATCCGGGTTTTTTGTTCTCTTATTGGAATAATCCAAGCTTTCAAAGTGTGCTTGAAATAATTTATATGATTATCCTCATGGAACTAAGATGCATGTTGTTTGCTTGTACGTTGAAGATAATATTAGAATTTGTTTATAATATTTGTCTATCCCTCCACGGTTCCTTGATATTATCATTATTCTTATTTGGTAATTGTCATTTTCATTGAAACAATTACGTTTATTAATTGGCGTTTGATGTATTTTCAATGAATTTATTGGAAAATAAAATTCTGTTTCAATTTCGTTTATGACATACAAATATTGAAATTAAATTATGATATATGTTAAAGGAATAGGGACTGCTTAGGACTGGTCGATAATTGGTGCGGATTTTCCTTTAGTGCATTACATTTAATATGCTTGGATGTCTACCTAAGGAACATTTTTAACATACATCATTACTGAATATAAGGTTAGTATGGACAGACTGTCTTATCAATCCTTCACTATACACAAAAATATCGGACATGTAAATAGCTGCACTTCATGAAGTACTATAATCATGCAAAATTTATTTTTATTAATACGGTTGTTAAAGTCGTTTATTTTTTTAGTATCTTATCGATTACAATTGAATAATATGAATATATGAACCTCACATTTTGGGCATATCTGATTTGCAATTCAAAAAAGCATGTGGTGAAAAATGCCTATACCAGCCACAAGATGTATTACCAACCTGATTAGCGCCCTCGTACGATGGCAACTTGTCATTGAATGATCTCCTTGTCTGCGACGATGCATGGGTCATAATTTCATTCATAATTTAATACTTTTCAAACGAAGGGATGAGTTTTATTTTTTATCGCGAAAAAAGTAGTTCAAATAAATACTGAATCATCCGTAATGTAAGCGAAGTTGTATTCTTAATAGTGGGTTGATTAAAATTTAATCATTTGAGCAGTTTTGTTTTTACAAGGTTTGTAAATGATAATCAGATGCAGAAGATTAAAACAATGAAAAACTGGTATGGTATTCGAACCAAGGGCCTTCATCTACCATGGATACTCTAGGAAACGGAAAAATAAGTGGAAGTGATAAACATAATGCGAGATCTCGAATCCTTTCTACCAATGCCCTCGCGATACTGAACGTACTTCCTAAATTGATGAATTGATGAAGAGACAGACTCGAAAAACAAATGATCTTGTTAACGACTTGATAATATTTTCTTTTTACTGTGCTTTTATATAGGCCTATACAGCGTTTTTCAACGCATCCGAGATTGCGCAGCAGGTGAAAATACAATCAGTGGTTGTTACCATTGCAAGTCAATCAAACGGACATTCTAGGAAAAAATAAACGAAAATAATAAAAGAAATTTATAATTAAGATTTAAAGCCACGGGCTAACATTGACCACATAATCTTTCATGCTCTAAGTGTCTTTAGTAAGGTCTAAAAATGAAGCCGTGAAAAAAATTGTACTTCAAAGGGATAATTTAGTGCTTTAAACGAATGAAAATCTAGAAGCACTCTAGTTGACCAGATTCACCTGCCCATTTCCCCCCATAGACTTACTGTGTGTAGATCTGACTAATTCATAGAGTACTAATTGCTTATTCATGCATACCATGCCAGGGGCTGCATAACTTTCCAAACTTTGGTATTCTAGGGTGTTTATTTGTCCATTTGAACACTACTATGTAGCTCACATATCACAATTTGACAATGTTTAACTTGAAACTACACAAAGTCAGCCTATTACTTTAAGCATACAAACCGTTTACATATAGGTAGAGCATTCGTCTCTTGGTGTACCTTCGCAACCTGACAGTAGCCATGTCCACGACGTAAATCATAGAGATATGATACTTTGTATCTATTTCTATGGCGTAAATACAGAGCGCCACCTTACGTTGGCAGTTACAGGATATAGTATGCAGAAATTGACATTGTCAACTTTTACGATTTCATATTCTTATCTACTTATTAGCCAATGTCATGTTTAACACATGGTTATATCCTCCTTTATCAATCAATCCATAAATCCATGGATAAATCCATGTACTAACATTAACTCGTATGAACATATAAATTGTCAATGAATAAATGACAAGTACTTCTAGCTACCAACATTTTAAATGACAAGTACTTCTAGCTACCAACATTTTCCGTGAATTTAATTCGATCTAGATATATTCTACTATTACTTCTTTTACTCCGGTTTCTTATACTACAACTTCTCATTCTACTACACTTCTACTATTGCTGGTTCTTCTGCTCGTTTTTGTAATCTGATGCCGTCTAATTATACCGACTACTATTATACTACTGCAAGTTAGTTGAGGATAATATTGAATGCCTTTCGCAAATTGAGTTGATTAATAGACAATGTTATGTGTCTGACCATTTATTTTATAGCACTGGCAAAACAACCAGCAGAGGCTAGAGAAACCTAAATGTTATAACATTATTATATACATGTTATAACATTATCATATACATAACTGAGAATTAATAAATATATATTATCACAAATGAATTAAAGTCATTTAAAAAAATCACATAATCTT
>JZLH01S0126604.1:7910-19581 GCA_001188425.1 Eucidaris tribuloides
ATACCAGCCAGAGAGAGTATTCAGACTCCGCCCAGGCAGGAATTGTAAAACGACTGGAGTGGAGAAATCGACAGAGAAGTGAAAGTATAGTGAGTTAAACGATCCTTTTCACTGCATGGTCAGTCGGAGCCGGACGTAAAAAGGGAAGAAATGATTGAGTCCTCTGTCATCGGCGTCGTCGTTCACTCATAGCTGAGTACTCGTGACTGTCATTGATGAAGGTTCCCCATCTGTCGTCTTAATGGAGTAAGAAATTTATTTTACTTGGTCTATTCACGCGTCTGCTAGCCAGAATATCTCCCCTCTTCTGTTATTCTTCAACCAAAAATCGTTACAACTTCCGATCATCCACGATTTGGTCTGCGGCAGCGTGTGATTAGAAAAGATCTATACTACTGGTACCCAGTCCAAACCTACATTGTCGATAAAATATACATTGTGCTATAGATTGGTGGTATGTGCATAACGGTTTGATACCGGGCCTGTTTTCTGATTAGGCGAAGACGTGATGAATTCAGCGTTCTCTGATCCAACTCTGATGTGGTTGTACGACCGTCGTAACTCGAGCACGAACACTCCTACCGAATGAACATGCACAGCTTTCCCATCACCAGTGGACACCCGTGGTTCGATCGCGACACGTTTACTGCCGGGTATTCCATCAATTCCCCCGCATCTTAACGGCAATTCAAGAGGACAGTCAATTGCAACTTCAGAAGGACAACGAACATGATTCATATCTTAACTACTTATGCAGGACGTGGTCTGTAAAACTTGAAAATGGTCATTCGTACAAGTATAATTCGAAAACTGGATAAAAATCTTGTGTTATGTACTGTCCAGGAGGTCTCACGCCGATTGAGTCCACTTAAGTACGCTTATTGCAGTATTCATGAATTGTCCATGATTAGACTAGTTTGGATTAGACAAATGAGATGCATGTTCATGAATGTATATGGACACGACTTGTATACTTTGAATAAATCTACCATATGAGAATAATGAACAAGCCATGCCTTAAGTCATGAAAGTAGACATTTATTGCTATACTCAATTTTAATTCAAAAATCTAAGATCACTATAAGCCCGAATAAAGTAAGTTGTAACTCCTATATGTGCTAAAGTTATACAGCGGTATTTCTTATGAAACGCAGTGTTTTTACACGCATCATATATTTATAAGCATGCAAGAGAGATGCGCTGCCTTTAAACGAGTCAGTTTCGAATTGGTATAATCGAACGAGTTATAGGCGATTTAAAGTTGACAGGTAATAGTTTTGAAATGACAATCTGCGAAATTAAATGTAATTGAACTCATCTCGGTCACGAAGTGAATATTGTAAGAATTGATGGTGTAAGTAAGAATGTAATTGAAGTTTTCCGCCTTTCCAAAGGTAATCGATAAATCACTCTCGAAGGAAAGTTATTACAGTCATCACTCAATTATGATTGGTTATTTCTTCTGAATCGCGGTTGCACTGTAGTGTGCCAAAATCCGTCTGTTGGCATAGTAGAATTTCGAACTGTCGTTCGTTGTTTTGGTAACATGACCAGTACAACAGCAACAGGAATTCAGATAAACTAATAATTAACGTAATACTCTGAAGTTAACGTTATTAATGGTCAATTGGTACTGTCATTTGCAGGCCGCGTAATAGGTGCCTTGTTATGGGGGGGGAGGGCAGAGCCGAAATTTCGCCGGTAGCTAGGTTCAAAATGCGTCCTTCCTTTCATTTTCCCGTGGTTTAGTGATTTCCCGCTTGAAAATTTTCGGCGGAGGGGCTATGCCCCCTGCCGCCGCCGTGCTACGCCCTGTTCATTTGTTGTTACGGAGAATCAGTTTGTCACAATTCGTTTAACATTTTGAACAGAGTGTACGTGAATCGATCGACGTCTCCTGTACAGATCGATGCTCATCTGTAGATGACGACGTAACTAATAATCATCACGCGCATATTATAAAGGTTAAAGGTAATGAAATGATGTAGGCTTAGTCTCAACTTGTGCTGAAACTACGAGCGCGTGAAGCAGTAACTATGCATAGGATTCTCCTGTGAAAATCTTGTAGTCACGTTGACTTCAATTCTAAAATTAAACACTGTCATCATCACTCGTAGCACGGAAATGCTGTGTGGCTTCTCGCTTACCGGCTATTTTTATCGTCCGGATAAAATTAGATCTCCCTATATGTTTTATGCTTGATTCTCACTTAAGTAAACTAATTACAGTACAAAGTTTCCATGTGGAATAGTTGCTAGTGTTAGTTGTGTATGTGGGTATTTCAACTAATTTGTTTTGAGCATTTCTTCAAGTGTTCCCAATCAGTGTCACTAACCTTTAGGCATAATTATAATGAAAATCCTTATAATATGCTTTAATATCAATCTATTCATACGTAGTATTCTTGACCCTTGGGTCCAAAATTAGAAGTAAGCTACTGAGAACAGCAGAGGAATCAAATATGAATTCGCTTACTAAAGAACTATCTTTCAAAAATGTTGATTTCAAACGAATACACGCAATTCCAGATCGTTTACATCTCACACGTTCTGTGTGATATTCTTTCGTTAGCATAGACTTCACTGGCAAACGGTGACAGTCTGGTTGTCGATTGATATTTTCCCAGTAAGACTCAACTTAATGTTGCGATACTGATGTACCAGACATAGCGAGAAAGAATGCTATCCGGTTGCGAATGCCTTATGTTCTATCAACAGGTCATCGATCGCGCAAAATGTCATGTGTGACTTACATCATGGGTAAAAAATGTCTTCTTTCCAACAAATGATCATACACTATTTTGATGGAGGTATTTGGATTTAGGGCTATTTTTTCTGGCAATGTGAACTTCGACTAATTGCTTCTTTTTAACTCTCCAGCGATATCACGAAACACCCGAAATATTCTCGCGTTAGGCGTGCTAGAATATCTCTGAACAAAGCGCGAATGCCCTCGGTTGATAAGAAAGCCATGTGACATACATCTCTTCTTGGCAGTGCAGTTTTTCCGCTCACTGGCACGCTGAGCGCGAGAATATATCGTGTTCCTGATGACGCCGCTGTTGGACAAACTTAACAATTTGGGAAAAAACAACAATGCCGTCGACAAATGGCCCGATCATAACAATTACTCATCAATGATCAGTAAATTTATGTGTTGAAAATAAAAATCAAAGATGTTTACACCACACTAAAAAAAGCCATGAAATTATTGAGCTGATGTTGGAAATTACGATGAAGGTGTAGTTGCTTTCTGGCTCACGCCTGTATAGGTGGGGACAGCACGCCGAGACGGCAGATACAGAATGGGAATATAATGGGCTTAGTGAAAGAGGCCAACATGGATCGTTATTCACTTTATTATAGCCATACACAGTGGATTGGCCGTTTATTCTAAGATAAATAGCGCACTCGAGCTCACTCACTTTCAATCACATCCGCCAACATGTGCAGCCGAGATGATTTCATTTCGGTGCGCAGCAATTTCCGTTGCCTAGGCCACTTCGCAAGCCGTCGTCCTCATCTTTTGTTTTGTTCGTATTTGACATACTGAATGTTGTAAGACCATAACCGCAGGGCTGTGCGTTATATTTTTCGATTCATGTTGGAGATGTTTTATACGCGTGTAGGGGCTCAAATCGATTCGAGAGCAGCAAAAGGAGCTGAGCTTCGAAAAACCACGGGCTTGGGTTTTTTTTCCCGGCCAGTTGATTAATGGTGTATTGCGGAGCAAGAGATAAAATGCGCATTGCTAAATGAGTGGGGCGGATATGTTAGATGAAGTTCGGGACACATATATACGGCTATAGGCAACATAACGAGATGATTCCTACGTGATACGGTCTGATCGGGAAATCTTAATACAATAACTCCTTATCTGTAAGATAATGGCTATACTTTACTCGAACACTTACGGAGAGAATTTTCGACGAAACATCGCGTATACGACGTATACAGATAGTGGTACGCGGGTAGTACAGTCAGTGGTTAGTCATGCGTGAGATTAACTCCATGACAGTACTGGTTTCTCATGGACCAATATTTTCTGGGTTATTTCAGGGGGGTCGTGCACACAAAGAAAAGTCTGTCTTATTATAATCGATGATGCTGAACTTCAAATAATATGCATGTTAACGGCACATAATGTATAACTCTTAGTCTCATATAGCGTCTAAGTGTAAATCGTATTCTAGGACAGGTTTATCGATTAAGTTTTTGGCTATGATGGCAATAATGTGGGAAATCCAAAGAAGTAATATTTGTGGTACGGGTCGGGAGTTGAACTTGGCTATATACGTTTTGTGGTTGTTCCTTTTTGTGCTAATATATTCCTGTTTCTTCGAAAGATGTTAAATACCATAGCTCTGGGACGCTGTGTGCTTCAAGACGTAATGGTCTCACGAATAGTAGTCACTATATAAAATAAGGAATATTATAGTCCTTGACAACACAAATATATATAACCATGTGTTTACTTAGCACCAGTGGATGGTTAACGAAAGTCGTAGACTAAAGTCAGTCAAACTCGAGTTGCTTGAGCGTGTGGCGGTTATTCTGCAAGTCATGTAGTGTATAGTTGTCGGGTATGCTGAGATATTGTTTTTGTTGTGCATGTTGTTATTTCGTGTGTGGTTTTTGGTGTGTGTGTGTGCTGTAAAGGTGTTCGTGTATTGCTATTGTGGGTGTTGTGTTGTAGGATCTTTCATCGTCCGTTAGAGTGGAATATTGTATGTATGGTGATCGCTACCTCAGACGCAATAGATGATGAGTTGAAGGTGTCTAGTGTTGATGTAGTGTATTGTGGTGTATGCTCTGTGTTTAGATGTATTTTGGATGTTCCTTGTGTTGGTGTATGGTGCGCTTTGTGTGGAAAAATTAATATTATTATCAGCGAGGAAATAGGTCTTACCCTTGGTCATTACCAAAGCTGTTATGAACGAAGCCAACCCAAGTAATATTGGTAACGTTTGTGTTGTTTCGTATACACGAATGAGAATTAATATGCAAAATACATTTGGACGGAGATATTTTACATCATTGACTAACTTAAGTATGAATGTGATTCGATCCGTCAAGCCATTTTTTCATGAGTGCGTCATGCATTAAGAGGCAAAAATGGTCGACTTGTTCCAAAGTCACGGAAGGGTCATTATTGCGGACATTTATGTGCAGGTGTGGTTTGTTGGGCAGTGGTATTTTTTTGGTGGGACGGTAGTGGAAAATTGGTTAGTTTGTTGCGTGTTTTTCAGTTAGATTGTAAGTTAAGATGTTTGTGTTGAGGACGGCTGACGCTTGATGTAATACCGGATGCTTGCATGCGGTTGGTGTTTCGGTCTAGGTGTGTGACTGTGTGTGTCTCGTTGTGTGTTCGACTAGCTTCGTTTCGCTTCTGGTTTGATCCGAGCTCTGTGTTTTGTTGCGTGTGCTGTATGTAGTTGTTTAGATGTGGTGGTGTCGTTGCTGATGATGTGTGGTCAGTGTGGTGGTGCTGTTGCAAGTGTTTGTATGTATCTAGGCATCGCTCTGTTTGTCCCTGTGTATCCCCCTTATGTTTCGATCCGATTCCATGCGTCGTATTGTTGTAGAATTGTAATAATAAGTCCAGGCTTAGTAGAAGTTATATGAGTCTGGTGGACTATTGGCATAAATAATGTGGAAAACGAAATTTTGCCCAAGTCTATATTTAACGCTAACTTCAATATTTCGGATGAATTACGTATCTATGAAATACATTTGTTTTTTTCGTTCGATTCACTCAAAGTAGCAAGAGCATTACGCAATAAACAGGCAAATATGGTAATCTTGGCGCGATTGCATGAGAACGAAGGGCAATCATATTTTTACTGTTATTACACATATGAGCAGGCATAATCGGGAAGCTTGTAGAGTCAGTCATAGTCAATTGTTATCCAGTTTGATTTTTGTGTATATTCTGAGGCCATAAGTATACTCGATGACTTCTTGCTGTGATCATGTGGTTCTTCAGTTTTTGGGTTGATGTGATATATATAAATCTACATTTTTTGCCTTTATATCGCAATTGCTCACGTGTTTGTGCCGGTTTGGTATAAATCGGTCTCTCATTTGCACAAATGTCATGGTGGACATTTGTATGCGCCGTGATAGACGCAGTAAAAATACCCATTTTTTGTATCTAATCTCGACATTTATCTCCTGTATATATTGTAATAGAGTGCTAGTTGAAACTTTACAGTTGTAAGAAATTAAATTACTCGTGCCATGGTAATTTTAGTTTTAACTAAGAATGACTAAAAGGGGATCAATCTCAGTCTTTCTAGTCGTCAATAGCATAAGTTTTATAGAGTTGTTTTGAAAAAATCAGGGCGCTATGTGATAATTTCGCCTACTTTTTATAATCTTGGAGTGCTGCTGAATAGCACACTATAGGGTTCACCTGGGGGAAGATAGCGAAAGAGAAGGCCCAATTGTTGGGTCACGAGACATATGGATGGAGTTTGTCACATAGCACTTTAGTTAATCATCAGAAAAATTCAGGTAGAAAGAAAGGTATTGAAAACGTCGAAGATAACACATTACACACATACCCACATTACAATCCAGTCATTATATATAAATAGTAGGTATAAAGAAGAATTTAATTTATTACAAGCCAGTGACTTCAAATTAACATCAATTTAGCATACACTTATTATCTACTGAGGGGATAGATGACGAAGTATTAATGTCAAGTGTCGGGACGTTTTTTACTAAGTAAACATTATTGTGACTGGGAAGATACTCACGTACTGGAGTACATTAGCGTGGCACTGAGCGTAATTTCTTGCTTCTAGAATGAGGCTTTTCTGGCTGGGCAGCACTTAAAGAAAACGATTTCTAGAGCAAGGGTACACGTAATTTTGTTTCGATCTACTTATACTATAGATAATAGTGATGATACTTTGCATCAAAGTTGTTAACTTGTTATATAGGAGCTATTACATCTTTCGAATTTATTATACACAAATAATCTATACCGGGAGAAAGAAACTGTAATTACGCGTGACTCTCTAGGTGGGTCTGGAACGACAATATATATACTGTCTGAAACATATGATTCTTTTTAGTAGATGTCACATGACCTTTCAGTTCAACTAAGAGGTGGGTACTCTTTTTTTGGGAGAAAGAGGCTATTCGTACATTATCATTTTATTTTTTGAAGGACAATCGGTCAAATATATTATTGTATTGTGATATAATCACATTCTATTTTTTTGGGGACTTCAACGAAGATTTTGAAAGACATAAAAGATGGATTGCTAGGGGTCGGTCTGTTTCATATGTTAACGGTGCGTGTACGGGAGTCCAATTTTTGGTTGTCAACAACTACTCCTAGGACAGCATGATGCTTCATGCTGACTATTTGGTAATTTAGTGATATTTGAGGTTTACATTGTTTGGACGAATCCGTTTGGATCGAGCTGGTCGTCACTCATCCTGGGTCGATATGAAATTCAAAAACATCACTATCGTAATTATTGTGGATACTACTACGGGCTCAGGAATTCTACTAATATTCAAATTATGTCATGAAGTGAGAAACTTTCTGCTTATTACATTAGATAGATATATGATAAACAGACAATTGTACATGGATTATGGGCAGTGATATTCGTAAGTTAACGAGAATGAATAATAAACTGAATTCGGGAGGGTGGCCCAGAAAGAATGCTAGCGAGTAGTACGAGGTGTTAATTTCTTCACCATTGTATCGGCAAAATTTCATTAATTTATATTCGTTGGTTAGAACGTTTTTCTTGTCCGGGGAATAAAGAATAAGAATGGAGGCAAGAGATTATTGCTTGTTGAGTAACGGTTTCTAGTTTATTCATAATGTGGCGCCATTTTTCGGAGGGCGCACATTTTTGACATATGGAGGATACTTCTTTTCTCAGTGGTTCGAATCAATATACTTTGCCAATTTTTCAACAGCGGGCGGTCATCGACAGCCGAGATAGACGTTTTGCGTACGGTCTGGCATTCGTTTCATGGCCATACGGCCTAAAACGCGATGACAAAGGGCTGAATGGCCTCGCGTTCAGTAAGGAACGATAGAGGGTTGCCGAGCTATGTCTACGGCCTATGGTTCTGGGTCATTCAGGCGACGTCTAATAGTAGATCCTGTATGGCGACTGCTGACAGACGCAGAATTTTGTTATTTAGGTTTTTCTCGATTACAGGTGACTACGCACGGGCCTGGGGGAGTGTTAAAAACAGGTAAGGGCTTTAAATCTTTGTGGAAAAACGACATTGTCGGGGTCGGACACTTGGGCGGCGAACAAAAATTTTTCACATGGAGCACGAAGATGATCAACCAAAACCCTCAATCGAGAAAGAAATTGGGCTCAATTTGAGAGAGGCTCATAAGGCTAATGCAGCTTGGGTGTAGGGTAAGGTGAGAAGGAAGGATGAAGGAAGAGAGTATGTGGGAGTCGATATAAACAAGGGGCGACTCGCGCCTTTCACAATCTCGGGATCTAACGGTACAACTCCAGATTTATAATTTTCCTGTTTGAGTTGTGGACCTTTTGAAGAAAATTAACGATCGCATCTTGTAGATTCTTTTCGTGTGTCTCAGCCGCTGTATATCGCTATACATATCCTATCTTTGCTCAATCTGTTCCAGTCAATTCGGCTTGAACACATTGATCGGGTTTGATCCATTGTAGGGGGTGCTGTAGGGAAGGTAAAGGGGGGTGTGCAGATAGGGTACGGATGAATCTTGGTATTCCGGCGCGTGATCTCTCGTTCTTTTCCGACCGCGGGGAATGAATATTGTATTCGTCTCACTATTTTCATCTCATCACGTATCTCCCCAATTCTCGGGAATTATCAAAGTATAATGCAACGCTATACTAAATAAATTCCTATGAGTTCAAGCTGTAGGTAGCGAGAAATATTATGTGGAAATCTGTTAAAATATACATCATTAATAGAGATTTTGTGTGAGAAAGGGTGCAATTCTGAAATTTTATTCTTGCCAATTATCTTGGTTGTTTATGATTAAGCTATACAGCAATAGAACAGCAATGGAGACTTCAAGGTGGGTAGAATTAGAATACACAGGTATGAATCACCTACTGCACAAACTGGGCGTGTAAACATTTACACCATACAATGTTGGTATAGTTCAGTACCCCATATTCGGACGACTCTAAATAGTGAGACATCAGAGAAGTGTAGAAAAGGTGCATTCTCGATTTTTCGCAAGCACCACACATGGCGTCTCGACAAGATAAATGCCTGTGGCTATGGTGTTCTGATAATAGATTGCAGCTATGGTGTTATAAGTAGCACTGTGGTGTCAGACGTTTGTTTACTTGGATAAATTATTTTCACGTCAGGATTGTCTGGTAAAATTCTATATTGTGGGAAACACCTAAATGGTGTCTTAAATTTTAACGACGCGGCAACTTGGTCTTATTTGCAGGTGGTGACAGACCATACTTATTGGTTAGAAGCGCGTGAAGCCAGGCGCCCAATCTAGTGGAAATGCCCACCTTCATTTTCAAAAAATCGCCAAGAGCCACTTCTGAGCGAGGTGTCCGTATTTGTTTTCAACTTTTGAAGGGGATTAAAGGAGTAAAAAACTGGACGAAGTGTTCAAATATTATTACATGTTGGCAGCTGAAATAATAAAGCGTCGGAAATGTCTGCTACGTTAACATTTCATATTGTCTTTGTTGATGAATCAACATGAAATAGTCTTCTGGATAGCAAGTAGAGACAAGTGCAGCTGTAATGGAATAACAGCGGTAAAGGAAACTTAGGAGAGCAGCTTCGGTGTTTAATTAACACTTCTCATCAATCCTATAGTACCCATGGAAAATACTTTAATTGCAGGTAGGTACTCATTAAACTTGTAAAATATTATTGGGGAGATTACTCGGCATCGATATTAGTATCTATGATCGCACTCTGTCCATTTTTACAGTAATATTGCTTTTTACATTTGTAAAATGTTAAATTTTGCTGAGGGGACACTGTACATTTGAAAGCTTTCTCCATTGATGGGACTTCCATTCCCGGGGTTCACTTATTAACCAGCAGGTTAACCCTGGATTCGTGGGACAGATGTATCTCAATGCAGCAACTAGAAGAAACGGCATTAAAGATATTTACGTAATCCCTCGTCATCTATTATGGGGGCCTACTCAATACCCACACCAATACTATATAAAATGCCCTTTCGAAATATTTTTGTGTACAATAGAGATGTTATTTCATATCCCAAGAGACACACTCATCCAACCATTTAACCCCAAAATACCAATAACCCATAATTCGATAAGGCATCATGGTCCTGATATTTGGAATGATCTACCCGTTAAACACCCTGCATCTCTTTATTCTTTCAAAGCTTCGTAAAAAAATGTAATATCCAAATATTTTGATTTTTCAATAAAATAATGCGAAAGTTCTGCCCCAAAAATCTTATTGAACAAGCGACACAAATATTGTTTCATGCATTTGTGACTTCACGTTTAGGTTTGGGTAATTCATTTGTGTTTGTAATGCCTGACACTAACTTGAATCGTCTTAAAAGATTACAAAATATTGCTGCTAGAATCGTTTCTCGCACCAAACCTTTCAACAACATTGCATCAATAGTTCTGAAGCTGCACTGGCTTCCAGTTAAACAAAGAATTGTCTTTAAAATTCTTCTTTTTATATAATGGTTGTGGTTGTGGAATTACTCCTGCATATTTAACTGAGTTGTTCAAACTTCATCAACCTAACTGGCCTCTTCGTTCTAGTAATATACACGCACCAAAAAAGTAACTACCCCCTTTTTCAAACAACCATAACTTTTGAACGAAACGAGTTTTAGCATAATAATTTGGCAGGAGTATTTTTTACACTTATTGACTAACATCTGTGTGAAAATGTGATTGATCCGTCAAGCCATGCATGAGTGAGCATGCATTAAAGGCAAAAATGTAATTTTTCAAAAGTCACAAGAGTCATCTCTTATGCCAAAATAATGGTAAATAATAGCATTTTTTTGATTTGTTCATAAAGTGTGCTCACTCAATCATGACATGGTTACAACCTCTTATGTTCGTACAACATGTATAGATACATTTTGCTGAAATATACTGGATTTCACTTTTTTCAACAAACTTAATGGATTTTACAATTTCCAAACTGATAAATATGGAAATTTTTAAATTAAGCTCATTGAAGCGTAAAATATGCGAAAAGTGTCAGGGAAGGTGTGAAGGGGTGAAACGATAAATGATTAACATAAATAGCGCTTAATTATTCACGAGGAACAAAATTTGTCAAAATCCTGCATCACAAAATCCCCAAAATGACCCTTGTGACTTTTGAAAAAGTGACATTTTTGCCTTTAATGCATGATCACTCATGCATGGCTTGACGGATCGATCACATTTTCATACATAAGTTAGTCAATGAGTGTAGAAATACTCCTGCCAAATTATTTTGCTATAATTTATTGTGTTAAAAAGTTATGGTAGTTTGAAAAAGGGGGTAGTTATTTTTTTGTTGTGTTTATTTCCTTAGGGTATAGTCACACCTTGACGATTTAGCCAACGTATGAAAAATTTGGCGAATACGTCGTCATACGTTGACTAAGTTATGGGTAAGTTTTGTGTAAGTTATGTGCACGCTGAAGCACGCTGGACAAA
>JZLH01S0126604.1:36461-46746 GCA_001188425.1 Eucidaris tribuloides
CACACACACACACACACACACACACACACACACACACACACACACGTTTTTGCCATCAATCGAGGACGTACTTTTTAATTAATTAATAATATGCAAATGAGGACGTTTGTGTGTGATATTCGACAGTCACCCGCGGACACACTCGGTTCCAACCGGGGACACCCATGTGTATAAAATTTTATGCGTGATTTTTAACAGGCAACCGAGGACAATTTTTGTGCACAGTAAAAAAAAAAAAATGATGATGCCCTCAAACGATTGCTTTTTAAATTTGCAATCGTTTCCACTAGGTTATGAACCGTGGACCGTCCTCGGTTCAGACATCGTCCGCGGTCTGATAGTGGAGTGTCAAACTTTCGTCCGCGATTGACGGCATTTACATATGCACACACACACACACACAATATTCTAGGAATTATGTACCATGGTGTTATATTATTCTAAGGATATCAACATGTAAATTGCAACATACACATACATGTACGTCTTTAACCAAGAATATTCCTGGAACATGTATGACGTCATCTATAATATGAAGGAGGATTCCAACAAACAAGATATATGTATGTAGATGTAAATGACTGCTGCCTAATTCATAACATACATGCAACGACTCATGAAATGAATTCCAAGGCTAAAACTGCAAACATATATATATCAGGTTCTGGTCATTGGGAATGTTGTAACGCTTCACTATATCTCTGTAACGCTTATTACCTCATGCATGTCAGAGGAGCATTTTACAGTCTGTGCTGCCAGGGTATATTTTAATGGGTGTCTGGTCTACATCACTAGTGATCCCACTAGATCTATGCACCACTTCATTTGATAATATTGGTTTGACATCACTCTCATATTTGCTTGCAAGACATCTTAAAGGGAAATACCACTCAAATTTGTTTCCTGTTATATTTAACCCTAATCAGCCCGGGCTTTTTTGAAATTGCATAGCCCGGGGGGGGGTAGGGGGGGGGTCTAATTTGGCCCCCCGTTCAGATCTCGGCCGCTGATCGCGTGATCGCCGCGAAAATTTGCACGTGCATAGAGCCGGACGTAATCTCCAAGACTGTATAGTTAGATTTTTGAAAAATAATAATCTTTTTTTTTTAAAGTAATTAATTATGCATATTTATGTATGAAATCATATTTTGCCTATAACTCCCTTTAAACAGCTCACAGAGTTAATTTTTGGTGATAAATATTCTCTGATAGTTCTGAAAATTATCTGTCCAAAAAAAATCCTGAATCAGAATTAATTTTCTTATGTATTTTTATTGTTTCATGATTTCTTATGTACTTTATTTCTTTGTTTTTACGACCTTTTGTTTTTATTGTTTTTTCGATGATTAATTTTCTCGGGGCCACTTTTGCCGATCATCAAACAGCATAAACATTAGTTAATTTCAATAAGTAAAGTAAGAAATAGATCATAATTTATTGAATTTGGGCTGAAAACAGACAATTTGGCATTGAAATAACACACGATTTCATCGTTTTTTGAGCATTTTTGGTGTGACATGCAAGTACAAAAAGTTGCGTAAGCTCCAGAACCGGTACCGGAGCGCGAATTTGGTCTCAAAAGATGCGCATACACTTGAAAGTAAAAAGTCAGCGAGCGCCGGTCAATAATTTCGCACGGCGGAATGGTCGGCCGAGATTTGTCGACTGGCCAGATAGGGTTAATGTATATGTAGTACATACAGGTGATATATTTAGTTTCTAGTATTCCACTGTACCCATTATTAACTTTAATGTGAGATTTTAGTCATTTTGGAAATTCTAGCTTTTCTATTTGTAAAACCAAATTCTTGTAATTATTACTTGAAAGTGTTGAAACCACCTTTTTTTGCTAATCTAATTGCTATTTCAGTTCAGATTTGACTGGATCTCTAGTCTCAATTCCAGCCCCAAGAAGAAATGGTGCTGATTAAAAATTGTTAAATTACAATACAGCAGTAACAAAATTGCTTGTTTATGCAATAATTATATTTAGAGATGGCTGAAACTGGTATGTCATATTTATTAACCCACAATTTGGGTGGTATTTCCCTTTAACATTGATTTTCCTGCCACGGCTAAAATCTTGCAAGTAAACTCTTAACCTTTAAGACAATCAATACTTGAAGTGCACTCCAGTTTATACAGGTTGCTTTACATAGCATCCAATGCAATTAGCATGGGTATGTCTTTTCCAGCTGTCTTGACACTCAAAATGGTTATTCTGTCAGGGGTTTTCTCCTAACTGTTGAGAAAAAATTCTTTTACACCACATGATGCAAATGGATGAGGTTTCCTTGTCTGATGTATCTGTACTATCCTAATCCCTGTTTGATAATGGTTGATCCAAAAATTTAATAAAATATAGCCACTATCAACAGCCGACTTCATTCTACAACAAATACCAGTTACTTGCTAGTTACATGTTGTATAATGCCTTCATTTCTTTAACCCTGAAAGTCTAACATTAAGTAGAAATAATACCCCCTCCCCTACCCAACAAAAAATATTTATATACAATTCACAAATGATGTTTGTGTGAACAACAGAATTCAAAAATCAAATGCACGCACACACACACACACACACACACACACACATACACACATACATACAGTCAGACATACACATGCCCCCAACACACAAACTGACTACAGAAAGTTGATACAATTTAAAATGATATCAATTGCACAGGATAAGAGAATACAAGCACAGAACACAAACTAAAATTTGATTTCATGTTAAAATAACTCTCCTTTAACCTGTGTACAATGTGTACAACATTTCTTTTTAGCGGGATTAATGGATTTATACTGCTAATATTACAACAGTGAAACATAAAACAACCGGATGGAAATTTTGTACATTTTTGTAGAGTTGATATTGAGAACACGACTGAATACATTTAAAACAAAATATCTTTAATAAGTCACACTCACTTCTAAAATCTAAAGCAATAAAGCAATTTCACTGTTTTTCATTAATCTGGGGGCCTGAAGCTTGGGAATATAGACCAAAAGTGCATCTCTCTTGTCTGGAGGATCTATGGGAATGCTTTCCTCATCATGGCATGTCTTCCGTAGTATGAGACGACCTGCTAGTTATGTGATGCGAAAGACATGAATTACATCAAAGTGAACAATCCGTGCTAATAAAACATGGGCGAAACGGCTGGCAGTGGACGATATTCTATGAATATTCCGCAAGATTGCTTTCTTCCACAGGCATCTCTGGCATCCTCGCTATGTAGTACATTTCGGGACGCGACCACCATCTCGCTCCTATTGTCAGTGTTGTATCCGAGACCACAGGTTCCGAGACCGGGGCTGCTCCAAAATAGCCTTTCCATAGGGTTTGTACAGGGGACTCAGACCGAGACCGGGACCGAGGCCACCATAAATTGGCCCCGGGGCCGGCCTCGGATACAACACTGCCTATTGCACACACCTGAAGAAGACGGCAATCTTGATCACCTTCTCTCTCGTTTTCTGAAGAATATACATGGAATCTGAAGAATTTAAGGATAGTTTTTTTTTCTAAGAGTCTGCTGGTTTGTCCCCTCCCTCGGTTGATTTCTTTTCTTTGACCTCCTTTCTTGCCTTGATGCCACGGAAACCGGCCTGGATTTTGAGAGCGGCATTTTGGACCTCGGGATCCTCCAGATCAATGTCCACTTCCTCCTCTTCTTCCTGGCCTTGGGGTTTGGGGGGATCTGCCTTAGTGGCCTGGGGGAAGAAAACCGACAAAATATGCATCGTCAGTTAATCAGATTGGTAACAGTCTGATAGACCAACGGTCCGATAGACCGATTATCAAAAAAAGGGTCCCGTAGACTGACTTTCAAAAAGGATCCGATACACCGAATAACTATTACGGTCATACAGGCAGAGGGTCCGATAGACTGATTATGAAAAAAAGGGTCCCGTAGACTTATTTTCAAAAAGGATCTGAGATACCGATAATGATAAGGGTCATAGAGACCAAGGGTCTGATAGACCAATTATGGAATGGGTATGATAAACTAATTATCAAAATGGGTCCAATAGACGAATTAAGAAAAAGGGTCCACACAAAATCTGGTCTATCTGATTCTTTCCCATAATTGGTCTATCGGACCCTTACCATTAAAGGAAAATCTAAAACCGAATGGTTTCCCCCAATAAAACAATTCAAACAGTAAGCTAAAAACACAAGATACACACAAATTCAGTCCCCCCTCCCCCCCCAAAAAGAGTTAAAATACATGTATTTACAATTTAATAGTTTAACCTTTCTAAAAGGATTCTTCTTTCCATAAATTACTAGTTAAAGGACTGGTATCCCTTTCTTGGAGAAATTGGTATGCAGGCGTGTGTAGTGAATCCATATGATTTTCTTTTTTGAATTTTATCATTTTTTTTTGGGGGGGGGAGGGGGTGGTGTCATCTATAAAGTTTGCTCTATTAATTTAGAGCAGAGTAGCATATAGCTTTGCAGCCACATTTAAGAGATTTTTCATGCCCCAAATGAATAACTATGATGAGTTGTTGGCTTACAGAAATTGGGCCACTACTGCCATGAATTATCACTGGCAATAGTGGCCTTTTTCAAGAAGCCGATAAAATGTTCTTTAATGACAACAAGGATGATATTGTGTTAAACACGAAACAGCTATTTCAAGTGTATTTCAGTATTGGTTAATAACAAATACTAGCTTCAAAATACTGTGAAATGGACAGTTAGTTACATGTAATGTTGATGTTAGTAATTATAATGTCGTAACAGACCAACTGACACAAACAAAACAGTGAAATATAAGTACAATAACAATACTGGGGAAAAACACATCAATTAATGACTCATGCTGCACTACGAAGATTGATTAGTGACATTGGTAGTATTGCTGAAAATAAACTCAACTCTTAACAAAAACATTTACGGAACAATTGCCAATAAATAACCTTCACCAGGGATGCAATAAGAGAAATTGAATTCATACACACTGTGAGAAACAACACAGGTGCAGGGATGAAGAACAATGGCAGAATGATCTAAGAGCTAGTAACTGGAAGTAACATAATGATCCCTCGCCAGTCTGCATGAAAATAGACAGAAGTTAACTCACAGCGTTACGCTGTTTAACTCATTATATGCACATTACATGCTCATTATGTCCTCATTATGAGCTCATTCTGTGCTCATTATGTGCTTCGATGGTGGCTTGCTTTCTTTGCCAATTAGCACAAATTTTCATGTATAATAGTTATATAATGAATGGTATTATCTGGCTTTTATCTGTTGTTACGTACAATGGACATTCAGCAAGTCATTAACACATAATTATGCAGGAATGGACCAGGTATCGTGTGCAATTAGACAAATGTGGTTTTGAATTTAATGTTTTATGATCTCATGGCATGGTGAAATTTATAATGCACATAAAGGGTTAAGCTATAAAATGTATAGGCCTACATGGCTGAAGCATACAAAGTCTCCAATACTATGTAATCAGTCATTATAATGTCCACTCCTTTCTCCGATAGATGCAAATCATAATTATCTCCACTCTTATCATCTCATGCAGTGCCACAATTTAGCAAGTTTTAGGAGTGTACTGTACGTAACATCTGCTAACACACACAAAAAAACAAACTAACACACAAACGCACAAACCCTAATGCTCATGCACAAATTGAATGTTCTATAGAAAGTATTCTTAAAATACAAATTGTAGAAGTATTGATATTATTCAGTGTATCCAATATATAGTGCATCTCCTGGCTGGAAGGATTTGTCTTGAAAAGGAAAATCAAGCATAAACAAACCAGTACTAAATTACTCTCCTGCCTCAATAGAAATAAATCCTTACAAAGTGACAAAACAGACTTGCCCACCACAATGGATATTGACAGTTCTTAAAGAATGATTTAAATGTTTGACCACAATTTTCACAGCAGAATCCTTGCATAGGTTACTTGATTCTAGAATAGTTTTATCCCAAGTTGAGGACTACCTCCAATCATGTTATATACCTTTTATTTCAACATGGATTCTGAAACATATTTCTACAACACTTTGATGAGACAATCTGTCCCTGATGTGAACCAATTACTGGCAAATGCATAATGCACTTGTATGATTTAACCCGTTGAAGACGAGAGACAAGATATCTCATCACAAGGTCTACGGGAAATGTGTGTTAAAGCAAAATCTGTCTTCTATGGGTTAACGGGATAAACGTGTTGTAAAATTGGAATCACTCCTAAATATAGGATATAGATTCTTGAAAAGACATCACCCAGAACAAAAATTCACAATGCATCCCCATTAATATATACCATGGATATCCCCATATTCTGTACATTCAAATCGATATGAATGTTGGTCCCCTTAAAGTGCAATGACATATTTGGGAACACTTGAAAATGCCTCAAAACTAAATGAATTGAAACATAGAGCACTGTATATACTAACTGGACTTGGAGTGTATGACTTGGCTGAAAAGATTTGTCTTGAATTTGTTTACTTGAGGAAAAAGGAACATGAATACACCAGTACTTAATTGAAATATGACCCTGGTAGAAATTGAATCCATACATATACTGTAGAACAAATTTGCCTGTCATAGCGAATACTGATGGTAATTATTTAAACGAGAGTTAACATTTGATCACAATATTTTCTCAGCAGATCTTTGAACAGTGTACTATTTTCTAGAATAGTTTTATAACTAATTGAGGACTGCTTTCAATCATGATCATGCTATTTCCCTTTAAAGCCACAGGCTAACATTGACCACAGATTAAAAAAAATGTAAGCTACATAATCCTCCATGCTCCAAGTGTCTTTGATAAGGTCTAAAAATGAAGCCCTGAAAAAAAATTGAATTTCAAAATGATTATTTAGTACTTTAGAAAAGTGAAAATCGTATTTGTGGACCAGATTCACCTACCCATTTCCTCCTACAGACTTACTGTGTGCAGATCTAGGCTGGTTTGTACTCCACCTGAGTACTTATTGTTTATTCATTCATATCTTGCCATTGGCAGCATAAATTTCCAAATTCTGTATTCTAGGGTGTTTATTTGTCCATTCAAACAGTACTATGTAGCTCAGACAGGAAAGTTTGACAATTTTTTTAATTTGAAGCTCCACAATGTTAGCCTATTACTTTATTTTGTTGAGACAGTCTGCACTGTTCAATATCATTTCATTTCTTTCAGATAATATGCTGCATATTTCTATTACTTACTTCTTTCATAAATACATTTTGATTATGATTTATCACTATATTTACCCAGTAATATATATATTGAAATTTGCCCATTTCCATGGAAACATAACAAAACAATTTACATGAATATAAATTGATCCTTTTGTAATTCTAAAATAATAATTCTACAATCGTTCTCAGTCATCCTGATGAAAGTTGAAAATGATTATAATTTGACCATCCTAGCACATTTACTTTAACCTACACACACACACACACACACAAAGAAATGGACTTACCATATTACTGCCAAACAAAAGTGATAATCCTACTTAATCAGAAATATTGTAAGTCCCAGTGAAGAGTTTCTCTCCAAACCTGGTGGTTTCTGTGAGGTCTGACTGATGGGAAAGCGGAGCCCAACTAAAATGATGTACCGCTACCTGCCTGACTGCGTACCGGCCTGAAGTTAAAGCTCATTAGAAGTAAGTGTGCAGTCAGTCGTAGCAGTATGACAGTAGTAGTCTGTACTGCAGGCCTTACATATTTGTTTGTACAAACACCACCTCAGACAAACATGGCTCTCCTTTGTCATGACAAAGAATTAAAAACAGCCCTCAGACTTTATGAAATGGCATCGTTTTTGCAGTAGTTATTGCATCTTTATATTTGCATTCATTCAAAAAAGTCTTCATGAAAGAAAAATATTCTTAGGCTGATATAAATAGGCACCTGGAAGGACTGAGAAAGCCATTTGTAAATGTATTAGCTGCTGGGTGCCTAAGTGGAAGTGGCACACATGGCTTGACATCCAATGATCAGGGGGTAATGTGTTACATTGTTTCAAACAATATTTACAGACATAAAAAAACAAGACAAAGGTTGGTAAATTCTCTTCACTGGAAAAAAATAGATTCATTTGTTTTTTTCAATTATCGATACATATTCAATGGAAACACTGCTCCCATAAGTGGAAAACACTGTTGAATTAATAGAAATTGACTCAATCCATCATTTAAAATGATTGAACTTGTTTTCTTCTTCTTTTTACATCAAACATAGAAATAGAATGAAATTTCAATGTGTCATTCTTTCTTCCCCAACATTTTGGTCAATTTGAATTTTAAGATTTAAATGATTTGAAATATCAATTTAAATCACAATTTAAATTAGCTTTTTCAATGCCTTGATTTAAATAAATCAGTTGACCCTGTGCAAGAATTTTTTGCTGTTACCCTTAAACTTCCATACTTACTTATTCTACAATAAAATTCTGATAAAATTACATTTTTTGGAATAATCTCCTAATGTGTGTCATTTACACACACATTTTAGAGTTTCTACCTAGCAAGCACAAAAGACATTCTTGCCTCCAGCATTGGATGAAATTTTATTCATAACTCATCAGCTAACACTTAACAGCTACAGAAACCTGAACAAATCTCCAGCAGGGTATGGTAACTAGACTACACTTTCTCCTCCCCGCTCACTCAAGCTACACATCAAGTAATTGTATTAATTTAACAAGATCTGAATGCCAGCGACAGACATCGGTCCGGCTACAGAGAGACCGAAATATAACAAAGCTTCGCAATATACAAAATGAATTATGCATGTGGTATATGTTTTAAGTGTACATGTGTTGAGTTATTACGTCTACAAGCTCCGAAGCTCTCCTCTCCTCGCAAGAGAGAGCGGGAGATCTCGGAGTTAATGCAAGTAGCATGTTTGCTTTAGCATTTAGGACTACATTTCCCCTGACAAACAAGGTCACGTCAGTATAAATGGGACCTGGGTCGCCCGTAGTGTTTGTAGATCTTGTCTTCAAGGGTATTAATTCAACTGTCAGCAAAAGGTGATCAATGGGAAAGGATAATGGAAAATGTGTGTATTTATTTTTCCTACGAGGGGGGGGGGGTGTTGGTTTCTATTATGTACATTATACAAATTGGTCTACACTACATTTATTTGAATTACATGTGAGCTTAAGAATATAAATTTAGCCTAATGGTATTGATCATTAATTATGAATTCACTTGGCTGAAATTAGATTAATGCTTGCTCAAATTTACAAAACAAATCTCCTTTAATTAACCCAAGTAGCAGTGTTTTAGCTTGCTTTTCTTTTCTTCCAATGAATACATGTAGGTAAGATAAATGCATTCTAGGAACTGTTCAAATTATTGATAATTATGAATTTACTTGGCTGAAATTAAATGCTTGCTCAAATTTACAACACAATTCTCATTTAATGAATCCAAGTAGCTGTGTTTTTGCCTGTCTTTCTCTTCCAGTGAATAGGTAAGATAAGTATTTTCTAGGAACTGTTCAAAGGCTTGGTCTACACTACATTTATTTTAACTACATGTGAGCTTAAGAATATATAGTTAGCCTAATGGTATTGATTATTATGAATTTACTTGACTGCAATTAGATTAATGCTAGCCTAAATTCCCAAAACAATCTCCTTTAATTAATCCAAGTAGCAATGTTTTTGCTTATTTATTTCTTCCAATGAAAAGTAAGATAAATATGTTCTGGGAACTGTTCAAATGGCTTAGTGAACAGTGTGCAAGAAACTTTATGATTATAATGCCCTTCTAATAGCACAGTTTGGTGTTGGAACTTGTGGTTTACAATAATGAAGAAAATGAAGGTTCAATTAGATCAATTTAGGTGTCTGATGAGTAAATACAAATTATCCAGCCATAATGTTTGATTTGATTTGATTTGAATCTTACTATATTAATTGTATCAGCTGAATGTAGATTCTAATATAAATAATTCTGATTTTCATAAACACAGTTTTATGTCAATGGACTTATTGTTACTTGCAAATATATGTTTCAATGAATTTATAAGCATTTGCTAGAGAGTATATTCAGGCTGGAAGGATTTGTCTTGGATTTGTTCACTTGAGGAGAAACAAGCTTTAATTTACCAGCATCTCTGGCCCTGTTAGAAATTGATCCCATAGAAAGCTACAACAATAAATTTCACCATCACATCAATTCTTGATAATAATTGTACCACAGAGGGGAAATGTACATGCATGACTATGACATTTTCACACCCAAAACCTTAAAGTGATAAGCG
>JZLH01S0126604.1:49823-73695 GCA_001188425.1 Eucidaris tribuloides
TAACAAATTTGGCGCTTTAACAAAAATAGTTGAGAACCCCTATTCGAGAACATTTCCATTATAAAAATTTTTCCCCTTTACTGATGGTATATGCAATTATGCTTGTGAGCTTGTCTGAGCATGTGATTTTTAGGTTTTAACTTGTGCTGTTTATAAACATGTACATTAGTTTGTGTGAGACCATTCTTGAAAACTTTGAATTGGTTTCAACTTTTAAAATTTACTGTTAGTCTATTTCTTTCCATAATACTCCAGAATATTTGACAAGTCTTACACAAAATATCCAGAGGTCCTACATTAAGTCTAAAAATGCCAAAGAAATTCTAGCTCTATGGACATTGTGTGTATTGTGTAGTGCATATTTGTACCTCTGGCACTTTAAGAGTTAACTTTGATCAATACCAGATACTGGTCCTGGTAGAGTGTGAGACAATCACAGGATTAATGATGGCATTGTTGTGCCATCTGTGTTTCTGGTGACAATAATCAGAAGCGACAGGATGATACAACCAAAGACCTTCACAGACATTCCAAGAGACAAGTGTAAAAGTAGCAGCACTACTACCAGTTCCAAGGAAGAGTCATCTAGAGTGCTTGCAGTGCATCGCACGGCACTGATATGTGCTTGTGATATAAAAGCTGCACTACCAAAGTCTGCCCGATACCAAAGTCCATTTAATACACAATTGGTCGAAGTGACAAGTCACCTTTTTATGCACACATTTGACCATGATTTTTCACAAATTATGCTTATTGACACAAAATAGAAAGATAGAGTAGAGTTAAATGCAGGATCACTCCTGGTGAATTGTACTGACAGCCATAACATTAGCCAACCACAATCATATAATTATTAATAGTTTTTACGTTTTAACACATTTTTGTACCTACTTTATTTTTATTTTGTTCTCATACACTGTATTTGTCATCAATACTATTATCATTGTTTTTATCATCATTATTGTTATTATTATTTCTTCTCCTTTATATAATTTACTCTATGTGCAGATTAAAGTGATAGGCTAACATTGTGGAGCTACAGTTATACTTTAATTTTGCGCCTCTCACTTCTCGCTCGCTCTCTCACACTCTCGCGCGCACTCCAATCCTGTATTCCCTTAACCATGGATGCTTGGTAAAAGTGGAAATAAAATTCGATGATCAGTGCTGCTCCCATTTTTTCCTTTAGGATTTTGACGAATTGTTCTTTTACTTACTGGCATTGACCAATGATAAATTGGATTCCTCGCTGCATAGTTTAGAGTGAACAATACTTTTAACAACATGTAAATTGTAAAGTATAACATTATTAGCTTGTCAGCACCAACCTGGGAATATAAATATTTATGATAGAGGATATTATATTTGTAAATGATTTATTTATTTCGACAAACAACCTCAAAAACTCAGAATATTTAGGTACATTAATACAATAACAAACATGCTTTCAATAATAAATATGAACTTTTTTCAAACAGATTAAACAATTTTCAATTGCTCTTTATATTTGGACAAATTTCCTAGTTGTTGACACAAGCCTATTACTTGTGCGCACGATACCAAACTTATGAATGCTCTTGTCATTGCAAAAGCAATAATATTTGACAAAAGATGTAATTGAAATTAATCCCGATCTTTAAATTGGTATAAATGTATAGCTATTTATCTTGACCTTAATTTGATTAGGTTGCCCATGAAGGTGATTGATATGGATTCGTAACACCAACACTGTCGTCGCACAGAAGGCAAATTAACCCTCTGCAAATGTATGCCAACTCCATCCCTAGGGGTATAACATGTACTTTCCCACCTACCATGTTCACATACTCACAGAGCTAAGTCATGACAATTAATTTTCTCAGTACTCACAGGTACCTATTAACACTGTCCTGGTGCGAGAGATGTAATATGTATTGAAGTGTTTATGCAAGGATGCAAGGGGCACAATCTGCAAGCTGGCATCGGCCTCAAACCTGCGGACAGAACTACAATGTCGGTCACATCAAAATAATTATTGCTACTATCTTAACACTACATTTACCAATACTAATGTACTAGTGTAATATGTAAGTCAATATACCCATAGGTACTTACTCCAGTATTAAACAATTGACTTCAACTAATTTTAATAAACATCATTAGGCGCATACGACGGGAAAAATCGCTGTTCTGTCCGCCAACACTTCCGCGGATTTTCCAAATTCGATCGCAAAGGTCAGCTACGTATATGCCCGATAATCGATACTATCGACAGCAATACAAAGAAAGGAATAAAAAAAGTAGCGGGTCGTGGATTTTTTGAGGCGTTCAGGGTGGCGCTTTACGCCAAAACAACATTTTTTATTAGGCGCCCTCTCGCTCACGCGCTCTCATTGGAGCATTGCCTAGCAGAGTGTTATTGCTTAGCATACTAATACTACTTCTATTTATGGTACTACTATTACTACTGCAACTACTACTTCTCCTCCTGCTCCTACTTCTACCACATCCTACTATACATTCTCAGTTCTAACATGGGACAGAATCTAGAATGTCTTCACATCAATAATAAGTTATTGCCTTACTATCTCTACCACTACCAATTTACCAATACTTAGATGTACTATGTGTACATATGATAAGTCAATATACCCTAGGTACTTTGACTACCAGTATAAACGAATCACATTCGCACCAATTTTAATAAAATATTAGGGAGCATACGAGCCGGGAAAATTCGGTCTGTAATTCGTGGTCGCAACACTTCCGGAAGTTTTCAATTCGAAAAAAATTGTCAAATTTTGATATCTGAACTACATAGTAGTGTTCATATGGACAAATAAACACCCTAGAATAAAAAAAAGTTTGGAAAGCTACACTGCCAATGGCAAGTTATGCATGAATAAACAAATAAAACTCAGGGCGAGTTTAAATAGCATAGGTGTACACACAGTAAGTCTATGGGAGAAAATGGGCACGAGAATTCGATCAACTTATGATTTTCACTTTTTTAAAGCACTAAATAATCATTTTGAAATACAATTTTTTTCAGGGCGTCGTCTTTAGACCTTATCAAAGACAATGGTAGCATGGGGAATCATGTAGCTCAGATATTTTAACTGTGGTAAATGTTAGCCAATACCTTTAAGGCAATTCTTTTGTTTCCCTTCTATTACTGTATACATGTATCATTTCCCCTTAACGTCAGGTAACTATTGTGACAAAATAAACTGCATTGTGTTTCACCTTAATGACATACCTAAATATATTATTATTTCATTATAATTATTGTTGTTTTTATTATTTTCATTATTATTATACTATCATCATTTTATTATCAATAACATCATTATCACCAATATGTCTATCACTATACTATTACTATTATCTTTATAATCATTATAATCATTATTATCATTACCATTATCATTGATATCATTACTAACGCTATTATGAAGATAAGACATTTTTCATGAGATGCAGGTGATCTCTTGTATTTTGCAGCTGGCAGTACTCTTATCATCATGCGTCCACACCTGAATAAATATATGTGCCAATTTCACTCCAAGGTTAATCACACCACTCTCCTAAATGGAACCACCACCCACAGCTCAGCAAAGCAGACCAATAAAAAAATAAAACCCAGGACCTCTGGTATAGCAAATTGCATAGGCAGGCAGCCATGATCAATTTTAAGAAAGTCACAATCATATTATTATATTTTGCTATTTTTTTTCACATTCTCATTTTTTATCGCTATATATTATTGCCATATTATTATTATTATTATAATAACTCTATATGCAGATTATGGTTAATCCTGTCTTTTCCATTATACCATTTCGCCTGAAGCAAATTTTAAAGATACTATTATCATTATCATTATTATTATTATTATTATCATCATTATATTTTTATCACTGTATTATCCTTATATAATAATCATCCTCATTATAACTATAATCATTTATAATTATTATACAGCGCGTGGCCCAGAAGAAGTGTACTAGTATAATCGCCGCTAATTTCTTCACCATTTATTGGCAAAAACCCCGTCATTAATTTATTTCGTGGTTAGAACATTCTTTTTCCAAATAAAATGATTACCCAAGATCATGATTTTTGAGATAAGGGCGTGTGTTCTAAGGGCCATTTTTAGGAGGCAATTGCAATTTTCCCCAAATTCGCAATTTTCTTACAGCCGGCGGTCAATCAGAACGCCTAGATATTGTGGCCTTCCGACTTGCCATGCAGCCCAATTACAGACAAACCGATGACAATGGGATGCTAGCTAGCATCGTCTTCTTTATTTAAAGCCTGGAATGCCCTCGCTTTCATAAAGAAGACGATGCTATCTACACATCCATTGTCATCGCCGGTTGGTCTGGTATGTGGGCTGGCATGGCAAGGACACGGAGGCCACCAATATCTAGGCTTCCTGGATGACCGCGCTGTTAGAAAAATGGCTTTGCTGCGAATTTGGGAAGGAATTGCAATTGCCTCCTAAAAATGTGCCCTAGGAATCAAACGCCTTATCAAAGCATCAATAGATGCTTTGGTGATCATTTTTATTGGAAAAAGAAGCGTTCTTAACAACGAGAATAAAAATTAAATGGACATTTTGCCAATAATGGTGAAGAAGTTAGCGATCTATAACTGTAGCATTTCTTTCTGGGCCACCCTGTATTGTATCATCATTATCTTCTTATATATACATGTATTATCATTAAAATATCACCATAATCATCATTAACTGATTATCACAATATCATATTTTTGTAATGAGATTCAGGTGATTACTGCATTCTGCAGCTGACAGTACTCTTATCGTCATGCACCCACACCTGAATAAATATATGTGCCAATCTCACTCCAAGGTTAATCACACCACTCCCCTAAATAGAACCACCACCACCAGCTCAGTACGGCAGTCCGATAAGAATAGTGATAGTGACAAAGAAGGTGTGAAAGCAATTTCCCACATCGTACACTTCCGTTTGGCTAAAATACATAGAAAGCGTGGCGCGTTACGCATGTCATCATATTATGCATCATTTTGACAATTACTATAGCTTCCAGTCTCCTTAGAACATATTTTATTTACGACATATTATTATTAATGACCTCAATATATTTGCCACCATTCATCTGCTCGGAATACAGTACGATACAGAAGGCACTATTACTCAAAAATTGTAATATGAATGTATTTCCAGTTCCACTCGAAATCAAGCTGCACAACATTTACTTTTCATGTATGAAAGATTTTTATCACCGCTACACTAATTTACTTTCAAATAGGATGATTGATAGATGCAAATACTTGTTTACTTAATTTCAGTGTTTTTGACTACTGAGTACTGAAATAGGTTTCACTTAATTTCAAGAGTATATTTGTGAAAAACATATCAGACAAAATAAAAATGTACATGCATTTTATTAACTATCTCCTAAATAAAAAAAAATTGACAATGTGAATAAATGAATAAATGAATAGATAAATAAATAAATAAATAATTAATTAATTAATAACATATAAAATGTACAAAAACAATTAAGGAATTGAAACGGTAGTTTATGGCTTAAGTATTTAATACATGAATAACTAAATAAACAAACAAATACATAAATAAATAAATGAATAAATATAAAATGTACAAAAACAATTAAGGAATTGAAAGTGTACTTTATTTCTTCAGTATTTAATACTCTTATCTATTTGCACTGTGACACACCTAATATGCAAGAAAGAATAGGCACCTTGCAATGAGAAAAGTTTTTCACACAAACCGTACATGTATGTGTCAGGCACAAAACCAAATGTGAAAAGTTTTCCACACAAACTGTATGTGTCATGCAAAAACCAAATGTGAAAAGTTTTCCACACAAACTGTATGTGTCATGCAAAAACCAAATGTGAAAAGTTTTCCACACAAACTGTATGTGTCATGCAAAAACCAAATGTGAAAGGCAGGAATGTGGTCAGATCTGTTATACACACCTGCATGCATGTAAATAACTTGTAAATTTACTACATCAGGATGCAACATGTAAGAACAAAATCATGTGTTAACATGTGAAAAACATACAACTCCAAAGTAAAATGAATTTACATTGTTAGCTTGGTTATATATTGTAAAAGATGACATCATAATCAACTTCATCTTTTCTGTTACAGTTAGTCAGACAAATGTACATTATTTCATAAATAACCATTTACTGTTCTGTTTCATGCATTCTTAAACAATCACAGTTAGACTGCGGCCAAGTCAATCAGCCAGGTCGTAATTACATTTTGCACATGTCCAGAACAAAGGTCAGTTGAACAAAGCTTGTGAAAAAGGCATTTGAAAACGCTGATGGCTCAACGTCCAAACTAAATTATGAATTATTACACAAAATACATACTCAGCAATGTGCAGGTGAAGGTATTCCTCTCAACAATGTCTAACAAAAGCAATTGATGCAGCCCATCATTTTGAGTTATGGTTGCTCCTAGGTGCCTCGCTCAAAGAGCTATCCACTCTTCAAAGATGCATGGTATTATGGGATCATTTGATCCATCTACTGCTATGAACTGGATTATTTACATTGTTACCATGATCCCATGATACCACAGATGTTTGAAGAATCGAAAGGATGTTTTGTAAGGTATTTGAGAGCAATCGCTATTGAAGTGATTGAAGACCGTGTTAATGGCTTTGCTCAAATTGTTTAAAGAATACTTGCACCTGTACAAATTTAGTTCTTATCAAATCACAACTTTGTACATCTTGGTAATGGTGACTTTTATCGGTACGTGCGTAAATTGCAAATCCAAACTGGCTTATTGGCATGCCGCCAGCATCTCTTGGCATTTCTGTACCCAGAAACACTCCTGATGGAGGAATTCAGAGTCCCTACATGTACTTCTCTGACAGAGGGACATAACAATGATGTAAATGAAAGTGTTATCAATGGAGTGGCAGACAGATAGTTAGATGACGAACAACAACAATAAAAACAAAACAAAGTAAGCCAAATCTAAGTGAAAAACAAAGAAAGTTAGAGGAAAATAAGTAGTGCTGTTACAATGGGCCTTTCCATGAACTATTCAAATATTTTGTACCACAGGGGAACAAATGCGATGAGGTTTGTGTGCATTCTGATCAATTGGTTTTGAATGCTGAAGGACCTCAACTACGTAGAAATAGCATGTCCCTTTTACTTTCTATTCTACAAGATCAAACCTTCACAATGAAAGGTATTACTTTCCAGTTTTACTCTTGATTTCATTTGAATATGCCAAAGACAAGGATATAAACTCCTCAAAAAAAGTTTGAAATCTGAGTTTGAATCGATTATATCTCCCGTTTCGTAGTAATAATCAATGCAAACTTAGGTATCATCGGAAAGATTATTTAATTTTCTTCAAAATGATATCCTACTTGTTATGATTATACCATCAGGGAAAGGGCAGTATTTTAAAATGTGGTGAAAAGTGTAAATTGAAAAGCTGCAAAACGACCAAAGTTCGGTAAGTCACCCGATTTTTGTTGTTGTTGATAAGTGAGTTTTCCCATGTGTCTTTTATTGTTATGCACTCTTATGTCAACATTGACATGGATTGACAGAAATCCCTGCACAAGTAATCATGCAACAACAACAAAAAGTCAAACAATCAAATAAACAAACATGTATGGGCATTTAAATACTGGACATAAGGCATTTAATCTCACAGACCTTTCACCACATTAGCACAACAAAGTAATAAAAAAAAGTAGCAGGGGCTTGAATTTGCATGGATTTTCATGTTTATCTTCACATGGATCTTTGATTTCATCGATATTCATTGATTTTAATGACATGATCAGAGTTCATTATCGGGTGGATGACCCACGTTCCTGCAGCACCCCCTGGCATCGCTTCCCAATGCTGTTGATGAGCTATGTGATTCGTTGCTGTGGGATAGCATTCCACTCGTCAATTAGTAATTGATGCAAAACTGCTAATGTCGTTGCATTTGTGACTCTCTTCCGAACAGCCCGGTCGAGTTGATCCCACAAATGTTTGATGGGGTTGAGGTCTGGGCTGTATGCAGGCCATTCCATTCTCGTTATACCCTCTCTCTAAGAAAATCCATGCAAATCAAGCTCCTGACACTCTTTTATCACTATGTGGTGTTAATGTGGTGAAAGGTCCGTGAGATTAAATGTCTTATGTCCATTTTTTTAATGTTCAAACATGTTTTTTTTTCACTTTTTGTTGTTGTTGTTGTTTGCTTACTTGTGCAGGTTTTTCTTTCAATCCATGTCAATGTTCACATTAGAGTGCATAACAACAACCAAAGAGACATTGGAAAACTCACTCATCAACAACAACAAAAATTGGGTGACTTACCGAACTTTGGTCATTTTGCAGCTTTTCAATTTACACTTTACATCACATTTTAAAATGCTGCCCTTTCTCTGATGGCATAATCATGACAAATAGGGTATCATCTTAAAGAGAATTAAATAATCTTTCTGATGATACCAAGCTTGCATTGATTAATACTACGAAACTGGAGATATAACCGATCAAACTCAGATTTCCAAACTTTTTTTGAGGAGTTTAGTTCATGGAAAGGTCCATTATGGAAGAGAATAGTGACAGTCTACAGATACCTCAGGAATGTGGCCCTCCACCAACAGTCTACGCCTTATCCTTATCTTCTAAATCATCTCCACTTGGTTCCAGTTCTGCCTGACTCTGCTCGTCTACATCCTGACTTTCCTTATTTACACCCTGACCCTGTTCCTCTGCAACTTGACTCTGGTCATTTGCATCATTGTCTTGTTTTTCTACATCCTGAACCTGCTCACTCGCAGTTTGATCTTTCTGATCTACATCCTCACTCTGTCCATTTACATTCTGATTTTGTTCCTGCACATCTTTTTCCTCTAGACTCTCAACCTGCTCATTTGTTTCCTGACCTTGCTCAGTTACCTTCTGATCTTCCGTATCTACATCCTGACCCTTTTCACTGGAATCTTGACCTTGTTCTTCTACAACCTGACCTGGCTTATCTGCATCCCGAGTCTGCCCACTTGCATCTCGACTTTGTTCCTCTACACCCTGGCCAAGCTCACTTGTGTCTTGGTCTTTTTGATCTACATTCTGATTGTTCTGACTTGCATCTTGAACCTGTTCCTTATTTGAATCATCATCCTGCCTATCTACATCCTTAACCTGTTCAACTGCATCTAGACTATGTTTCTCTTCATCACGACCCTGATCAATTACTTTCTGATCCTGCTCATCTATTTCCTCACCAGGTTCCTTTGCTTCATGTTTTTGTTCCTCTCCATCCTGACCCTGCACAGTTACATCCCGACTTTGTTCCTCTACATCCTGAACCTGCTCAATTCCTGTTTGACTCGACTGATTTACACCCTGACCCTGTTCACTTGTGTCTTGCACTTGCTCATTTGCATCTTGATCTTGTCCAGCTGCAACTGAACTTTTCTTCTCTACAACTTGACTCTGTTCATTTAAACCATCATCCTGCCTATCTACATTCTGATTCTGCGTATTTGCATCCTGATCCATTTCCTCCTCTTTATCCTGACCCTTTTCCTGTGCATCTTGGTCTTGCTTATCTGCAGTTTGATCTTGCACAGCGGACTCGTCTTCTTTCTCTTCAACATCTTGACTTTGTTCATCACCATCCTGAACCCTTTCACTTGATTTTTGATCCTGCACATCTACATCCTGTCCCTTCTCACTGACACCCTTCCCATCCTCACTTGAATCCTGACCTTGATCAACTGCACTGCGACTTTGTTCATCTACACCCTCACTTGACTCATCCTTATCCTTTCCTTGATTGCCTACAAGTTTACCCTGATCATCCTCATCTCTTCCCTCTATGCTTTCATCCTGAACCTGCTTTGCATCATCTTCGACCTGATTATCTACAGCGTCACCTTGCTTATTGAAAACTAGACTCTGTTCACTTACAGCCTGGGCTTGTGACTGAATACTCTGATCTTCCTCAAGGTTCTTGACCTCCTCATCCCTATTTTGAACAAATCTATCTGCATCTTGACCTTGGTCATTTGCATCCTTACTTGGCTTATCTGAAACCTCAAGTCGCTCATTCCTGCTTCCAACAGATTTATTTGAATCTTGTTTTTGTGCTTCTCTAGTCTGACCCTCTGCATCTGCATCTACACTTTCTCCACCAATATCCTGGCCCAACCCAGCTGCATCCTGGCCTTGCTCTGCTGCAATTGAACCTTCTTCTTTGTTATCTTCAAGCTCCTCAGAAGCATACTGACCTTCATCATCTACAGCTTTCCCTTGCTCATCTCCACCTTCTTCCTGATCAGCGACTTTGTTTTCACTCACTTCAGCATCTTGTCCTGTTTCTGCGATTACCTGATCACCCTTGCCTACATCTTGAACTTCTTCACTTTGTTCTTGGACCTGCCCATTTTCATCTTGGCCCTCTTCAGCTGCATCTTGAGCTTCCTCAGCTGGACCTTGAGCATCTTGCTTGTTTTCATCTTGACCTTGCTCACTGGTATCTTGAGCTACAGCTGTTTCATCTACAATTTCACCCTTCTCATTTTTAGTATTTTCATGGTCATCGCCAGCGATTTGCTGACTAGTTTCCTCGACTAAAGGAACTTCTTGGGTACTGCTGGATGAAGGTTGTGCAGCAGGGGGTGGGGAAGTTGGAAGGTTATCGGTTGCAGCAGGACTTGAGGGAGTGGGTTCAGTGGTGGCAGCGGTGGGCTAGTGAAATGAAACAGTGCAATTACACAAAGTGACAAACAAGCACAAGTTTACAAAGGACAACAAATGTGCAAACAATATACATGTGCATTCAGAAGCAAGGGTAGAATAAATATTTGAAATGTGCATTTGTGTCATACTAAATATTTAAATGAGGTATATATGCAGCTTCAATGAGAAGGTGAATTGTGTTATTGCATTATGAGTATGCATCTAAATCAGTTTAGACTGGGTGACACAAATTATTATTTCTACAGTGCAACAGAATGAGGTATACAAAGTGCATGGGAGATTAATAACGGATGATTCAATTCATTAGATATTTTACATATAATGTACAAAACATTTCACATGGGCCATACATGTACACATGAATACACAATATTCTGGTGTGTTTTATCAAATATACAGTACATATGAATAATTTAAAGCCCAAGTATAGTTTTGTTCTATCACACAACTTTTTCCTCAATCCCTCATGATGGACATCAGAAAACAACATTAAACCTACTAAAACCCGTTTATAGTGTCTAATTGTGACTGTGCATCATGAAACCACCAAAAAGTCACTGGGGGTAAATTTACGCCAGGGCTGAAAATATGAGTAACGGGTCAAGATGTTTGATTGTCAGTTTTTCGTATTATCTGAAAGTGCAACTCTTCTTCTACCAAAATATAAAGTTTGAAAGCAGAACATGCAGTTTAAGTTATATTTTGGGTAAAATTTTCTAGACCTACTGTACGTTGTTTCGGTTGTCGCAGGTTCCCATCCGACAGTATGAAAAATGTACGTGAAGGACAGGCCAACAACTTTTACACTCCATAACTTTTGAATGGAGTACACTGGTGTATTGAAACTTACATATAATGATGAAGAGGCCGTAATTTATATGGCTGCTAAGTGTTGGTGGTAATCTGATAATCCCTTCATAGTAATTGTCATGGAGTTTTAAATCACCTTTTTGTTCCCCCGCGCTTTGTGCTGCTTGTGCAGATGATAGAATAGACCCTTAACTTCAAAGCCGTTTTTCTCAAAAGTAACATCTGAACGGGTTAAACATTCTCCTTCTTATTTTAAAGGGTTAGGAACATCCATTTTAGACAAGTTATATATCATTTTAAAGCTGAGAGACTCCTCTATCAGAACCTGATGTTAACTGAAAAATCATCCTTGATGAGTTTTTGTTGGTTTTGTGATGCACGGTCACAATTGTGAATTGAAGTTATCAGAGAGCAGATATATCTGTACACTCCCTGTGGCAAAAGGTTGACCCTCTAGCTTTCTTATTTTTTTACTCTCACAAATGAAAGCATTTCAGAGCATGTGCTTTTCAAGGTATTAACGGTTAGTGGCATGATTGGGAACACTTGGAAATGCCTCAAGAACCAAATGAGTTGAAATATATACCAACTATACATCAGCTGAAATGGATCTCCCAGCTGGAAGGATTTTTCTATAATGTGCTTACTTAAGGAGAATCAAGCATGAACATTAATTCTATCAGGGCACAATAAAAATAAAACCCATAGAGAGCCACACAGTAGGTTTGCCTGCCACGAGGGATATTGACATTAATAATTTCAGAACGAGTCAATGGTTGACTACTAGATTTTCACAGAAGAATCCTTGCATAGTTTACTTGATTCCAGAGTAGGTTCAGCCCAAGTTGAGGACTACCCCCAGTCATGTCATTTACTTTTAACAGATGATACTGGTCTATTTAAAAATACACAAGGGCAAAAAATTACATTTTTACCAATACACCAAAACTATACTTGGGCTTTAAATTACATAATATTCAGTACTATGAGAACATTGCACGGAACAATCATGAATGCATGATGGTAATCAGATTTACATTTACTTGCAATGATTGTAGGTAGCAAAGTGTCAAGTTATTTTATGAAACACTCAATGCAGTGGATTACTCATGACAGGGAAAATTGAGAAAAGATTTCAGAGCGGGATTTTATTGCAGCGAAAAGGTGTAATGTAGGTGAGAGAAAACACACACACTTTTCCCCCTAGATGGAGCGTCTTTTTGCGATGAAATAACAATGAAATAAATCAGATTATAGTGTATGTAATTAAGGTACATATACGGCCTGATGATTTATGACAGCTTGTATGCAATTATGTAATGTTAATAAAGCCATGAACTTCGTAAAAAAAAAAACAGAATTATTCCATTCCTACCTGCATCAGTTTAAATGTTTATTATTCGTCTACACCTGAGTGGAGAAGAGGAATATGAAATTTAACATAGACAGACTGGTCAGAAGAACGTGAAGGAAAACAGGGTTTGGCTCCGACCTTCCTCAAGGTCTTTCATTTATGATCATCATATCTTAAAGGCTTGTTGAAATACAGTGGTCTCTGCATAATGGGGTAACATTTAAATGGGGAACTCCTGTTAAATGGGTAAAATTTAGCAAAACATTTCTTATGTTTCTTTAATTTAAATTGAAATTTACTGCACTTAGTAGGGTTTCAGATTAGGTCAGGTTTCCTTTGAGGGCCTGCTACTAGTATCCTGGTAACCAGTACTACCTGTCCCAGGTTGGCATCAGGAAGGGCATTCGGTAGTAAAATTTTGCCCCGCAAAAGCCTCACACCATTGTTAAGTCAGGTAAATCTGGCAACCCCCATTATCGGGGACAAAACCAGATTTAAAAATCTGGAATAAGAGTGGGACACTCCTGTTAAAATTGGTACAAAATGCCTTGCAAATGCCTACTCCATTAATTATGCAGATACCATTATATTTCGTCGAATCTGGGAGGTAAATCATAAGTAAATCAATGAATATTGTGATGAGAAAAATATTAGTGAACAATAGATCTTACCTCTTCTCCTTCTTGTTTTGGTGCTTCCTCTGTTGCTTCTTGTGGTGCCTCTTCAGTTTGCGGTGCTTCTTCAGTTTGTGGTGCCGCCTCAGCCTGCGGTGCTTCTTCCGTCTGAGGCGCTTCCTCTGTTTGTGGTGCCTCCTCTGTTTGCGGCGCTTCTTCCGTTTGTGGTGCTTCCTCCGTTTGTGGTGCTTCCTCTGTTTGTGGCGCCTCTTCAGTCTGTGGTGCCTCCTCAGTTTTAGGGGCTTCCTCGGTCTGTGGTGCTTCTTCAGTTTGTGGTGCTTCTTCTGTTTGCGGTGCCTCTTCGGTTTGCGGTGCTTCTCCGGTTTTTGGTGCCTCCTCTGGGGCAGGCACGTCCGTGTCGGACTTGCTGCCCTTCATCTGTTGAACTTCTTTCCTTGCCATCATACCCTTTACAAAGAATCAAATCAAGAGACAAAAATTAATCATTTAAAGACAGGAGTACTAGATTTGCACGTCAGAAAACGGCAAAATGAATGAATCAGCTCAAATTGTTCACAATGTGAAGATTAGTATAAAAAACACCTGTCATAGAACCTTTGGGTAGAATACGTAGTTTTGGTGAAAATGTGGACATTTAAACTTCAGAATTTACAGTGACGTTAACGTGCACGGGCCGTTCCAAAATTGTCTGATTAGCCGTTAGCAGAAGGTCGCGCGGAGTTTAGGCTTTTAACCAATCAGTGTGCTCCGCTGGTCATGCGAACGTACACATAACCGCGATTTGCAATTTGAGCAAAATTTAAACGCGCGGAAAGAACAATATTCTGGTAACATATCAACAAAGTCATGACGTATGGATCTCAAACTTTCACCACACCATTTGTAAGTACTAAACTACCGTTTGGTATTGATAATGAAGGAAAGTAATGGACTTGCAAATCCCAAACACAATCTTTAACTGAACACACCACAAACACCATCATCTGTAATCTAAGCACTACCATAAAGGTCTCTCTAAATGATCGAACGTGATGAATATGGTTATTTTTAGAAGTAATCCTGTAAGTTATGTAAACTTGCCATCATTAGTGGCTATTTTATTTATAACATTTGACCCCAACAATGACTCTCTCTGGGTGGTGTAACCATATTTTAAATGCTCATTCCCCAATCATTATGCAATACTTGCAAAACATATTCAATTTCTTGATGTTTGATCAGAACATGTTTTCATATTTCCCCAAAAACTCAAAACTTGAATGTTTTGATATTCATACAGGATTCACTGCATTTGCTCGTATCAAGAATGTTAACTTAATATCCGCTCTCAACTTGCAGTTACCTAATTAATCTTCCCCTGTTTGTACTGTGAACCTAACAATAACTCCCCAACTCTGAATGGTACAGTCATCTTGTATGAGATTCACGTGCTGTAAAGTTTTTGAAATATAAGTGACAAATCACTTGAAATCAGACTGTTGCTCTGAGTTGCATTTTGTAATGTTAGTCCAGATTTTAGACACTGCATGTAGCTTTCACCCACTAACTCTGAATTTGGTAGAGTCCAACCACAGCAAAGATTGCATGACAATCATCTAATTCTAACTGCACTGGTATGAGTCTGTAACTTATCAAGCTTTGATCAGCAGGCACTCAGTTCTCAATATATGATAAAAGAATCAGGTGTAGCATTCAAACTAGCTCAATGAGTGTAAAAAATATAATAAAAAAATCAAATCCAGTGAGCAATGTTACACTGGTGCATTCTATTTTACTTTATTAGCATTTATTTTCACCAAACCTTACTTTTCAGCCCCCAAGGCTTTTGTGAGAGGTGAAGATTTACAGGGTTCCCAGCATTTCAAGAAATTGATATGCAACAAAATATAACAGAGTCTGTCTGACTACTTTCGATTTTTGGGCCAATCAAAATTCCCTGGCTTTTTCCTGATTTCCCTGATGGGCTGGGAACCCTGATTTACATGAATTTTTAGATTATAAATTATTTTAGATTATTTGGTCAAATAGTTCATTTTGGGGTGTGCAAATTATGGACACAATCTTTAACCTAGAAATAAGGATATCATCTAGGATAAGAAAGCATGTGTACCTTAAATCCAGCTTGAATCTTGACGGCTGCATCTTGTACCTGGGGGTCACTCAAGTCGATATCCACCTCCTCTTCCTGCTTCTCCCCTTCAGCAGTGGGGGCTGCCTCCTCTGCTTGAGCTGCTTCTGTGGTTTCGGCCTAAAAATGCAGAATTTTTGGAGAAAAAACAAAAACAAAAGTCACTTCGTTATAAAAAAATGGCATTAATTTTGAGGCCATATATCAAAATTTTGCGCAGAAGTTCTCCCTAATGCTATAAAGTTTACATTATGTTCTTGGTGGCCACAGTAATCAGGTTTCATGCCACAGTGGACAAAACGGCATGGACGTGAGATAGCGCAGGGTTACGGGATGAGCAAATGTGAACAGAGAACAAAAAGAGACAAAAATCCCAATGGAACTACATGTACGCTTCAGGCAAACAGGGCTGCCGTGGCCACCGGGATCATAATGTAAATGTCGCATATCATAGCCCCAAGAGATTGTAAGCTGTGATGTCTTAACGGCTCCATCTGAAGCTGTGTTGAGGAGGATACAAATTACGCGCACAGGCCAACGATTATAATCTATTTTCTTCCATTTATTTGATTTATTTAATACACTTTGGAGGCAACAGACAGCCCATAGGCAAGGGATGCACTGCACTTGCAGAGTAAATGATAAAAAAAATGTATCTTCTTACTAATCTCCGTTCGTGATGGCTTGATTTTTCTTCAATCATTCAGCAATTACGAAATGCTTTGCGCACTTGTGATGTGGTTGTTGCTTGTTTCATGTTGTTCAACCTGTCAATGACTCATTTGCTATCTCACCCCCCCAAAAAAAAGCTGATAATAAGAAAAGAAATGTTGATTATATTTCAATTCATTTCATTCATCATAAAAACATTTGACAAAATAAACACATATGACAAAAATATTTGACGAAATATACACATACAAAGTAAAATACATCTTACGTTAATGAAGAATGGGGAGTCAACTAGAAAGAGCTAGAAGCCTTATTGATGTTGACAGCTGTGAAACATACAATTCAAGTACATGATGTTCACATATCTTTCGTTTTAACCACTAATTTGAATCGTTTTCACTATGTTGAAAATAAAAAAAATACATACTTGGCTATTCATTGTGCTAAACATTTTGCGAAACCAGTTTCTTCAATTTCAGGCTGTCAACATTCCACAGCACATGGGCAGAAATTATTCATCAACCTACACAATGTTGGCAGCCCTTTAGAAACTAATAGCTGGCATAACAGCAGGCCTTGAACCCTTGCTGAAAGAGTAGGAGGAAATTTGGAGCAAAATTCTCCAAAAAAGTAGGTGAAAAGTATGATGCAATCTACCAAAGTAGGGGGAAAGTACAATATTTATAAGTAGTGATTGGAGTAGTAGTCCCAAAGAAAATGGAAACATGCAGAATACACGAAAACAATTCTAAGATTGGCGAAAAAGTGGAAATCCATGGAATATTTCTTCACAAACAGGTGATGTTGGTAGTTAGCAACAACCTGTAAAGACTACTTAACTCCAAACAAACCTATCGCAAAGTGTTTTTTTGACCAAAAAAAAATCAGGAAAAACTAGAAAAATAGGATCTTTAGGCGAAAAATAGGAAAAAATTAGGATCTTCACAAAAAAAAGTTTAGGAAAAAATAGGACCAAGGTTGAAGTGCAGACTGAGTGACCGTTGCGTGCCATCACTGTTCCTGCTGGAGGTGCTCGAATTCTTCTAGCCTTTTAGGGTTGGTTCTCTCTGATGCTTGGGCTATCTTCCTTTTTTCTCTCTTCACTTCCCTCCTTGCCATCCCCCACAATAAAAAAAAAAAAACCTATAAAGCAACCACAAATTAAACAGAAAGACTTTATATAATTAATGCGAATAAAATCAATGCAAATAGAATACACAATATGGCAATTTCGTGGATTAAGTTTACGCTTAACACTTTTATGACAATTTGCTCAACATTTGGCTCTTTACATGAAAATGCCTTTCATTCATAATTTGTCTGTTTTCGGTTAGCTGTTAATTTCTCTTAGGATGCACCTACTCACCTAATCATCAATCAAAATCAATGAGACCTGTTCCAGTGCCCGCCGCCCCGCCCGGGGCCAGGTATTTAACAGAACTTTAACTCATGGTTAGTTACGATTACGAAAGAGGAGACATTGGGAAAAATGACAAGTCTTGTCCCTCAACAGTCTTCCTCAACCTGTTTTCTCAAACTGCACACAAATTGGTCCGGTATCTACTCCGTTATCTTCTGACACTTCGCTCGCTAAGCTTCAATCTTGCTATATATGACTTACTCTCGATAAAATCTGTGTGTGATTTTTAGCTAAACAGCAAAACGATTGTTAGTTCCGTCACGTGTTTACAGGCTAACATATCTTGTCCATCCACACAATTCTGCGTGTATTCATGTCTTTTTCAGATTGTAGTATGGCCATCATGTGGCCACGCTTTATGATTTCACTTTCAACACCATTGAGAGAGGCTATTTGGCATGCGCAAACAACACTGCAGGACATAACGCATAGTTTTTCATAAAACTCGAGATTTACAGTCAACTAGTCCCAAATGTGGTATTTCATGTATGGTTCTGATTTCCTGAGGGGCTGGCTGTTGAGATTGTAAAATTAGAGTGGAAATGATTGTCCCCTTGGTTTCCTTACATGAATTCAATAACCCACTTCAAAACCATTAATATTAATATTTAGTTTCCAGACTCACTGGAGCAATTTTATATAATTGTGATTTTGTTCCATCAGTATTTTCACGAAATTGGCCATATACTCAAATTTCAAAGAAACACGGATGAAATGCACACTTAATCCTCACACAACGCAATCAGTTACGACAGTAGGTCTTAAAATGCAATTATTTTTGGCTCTTCCCAATATACAAGGCTCCCAAGGGAGTGGAGAGTGAGCACCGTAAGTGCTGGATTGAATTTTTTCCAGTGACCAGGATGATATAATGTGTAAGTGCCATGATACTGTGGTGGGTAGCACACTACAAGAACTTATCATTATTTACATGCATTACAAATGTGCATAGCTACATGTATCACTGCAAAATGTGATCAAGTGATTTCACAAATAGCTATCTTTGGTCAAATCAATTACAATGAAATATACAAATAGTTTCTTTGTACAATCTGCCTATTATCTTATCTCTCTTTCACTTGTTCTTTTTTTCTTACACTGGATTAGGGGCAGGAGATTATTGCAATGGATTTCATTGGTTTGTCCAAAAGCCAAACTGCAGTTTCCACTGAAATGCCATGCACTATTTTGTTTTATGGTATTATTTTCAGTAATTCTATTTATAAATGAACGTAGCTGTGCTGAACAGACAATGCAATGTCAGATGTAGTTATTAGCAGTACTTTCAACATGTTGTGAAATACAAATCAGGACCTTTGACCTACTAACCTTGAAACCAGCCTGAATCTTGATTGCCGCTTTCTCTACTTCTGGATCTTCCAGATCGATGTCAACTTCTTCTTCTTCTGTCGTTTGTGGTTGTTGTGCCTTCTCTTGCGACTCCTCTTCTGCTTTTTCTACCACATTTTCTTCTTGTTGGCTCGGTTCTGCCGTTTCTGTCGTCTGAAATTGTAGAACAATCAGAAGTTCACGCATACGTGCACGAAACGAGATATGTACCACAGGTATTAAAAGTATATATATCACAAACTTGGTTCCTCAGAATGTAAAAATGAAGTGAAACCTATCTATGGTTGCCATCCACAGGTAATAAAATATCTGGCCTTTATAGACCAGAATCAAGTAAACTGTTTAAAGTTTCTGCTGTGCAAATTTCATAGTCATGCACTTCTCTTTGATCTACAATTATTATCAGAAAATGCTATGACATGAATTGTGAAACATTGTGGAGCTTTTGAGGGGATCAATTCATATCAGGGCAACAAATAATTCAATACTGGTAAATTAATACTCTTCTCCTAGAGTGAACAAATTCAAGACAAATCCTTCCAGCCTAAATATACACTTCAGCTTGCATGTTTCAACTCATTTAGTCCTTGAGGCATGTTTGACTTCTCCCAATAATGTCACTCCCCTTTCACCCGTAGAAGACAGTTTGATTTTGCCTAAACATGCATTTTCCATAGACGTCATGACGAGATATCTTGTCTCTTGTGTTCAACGGGTTAACCAACCTCCTCTAGTGTGACAGCAGTAATCAAATGCCTGATACACTTTCGTACACATTTACAAAATTTGATGACTTTCCAGAGCGAAAAACTGAATATTTCCATGACTGTTTTTATACTCTTAAAGTGTGTATAAATAAAATACATCATCACAAGCATTAATTCCACAAATAAATCAATGGGTCATTTTAAAAATATATCTTGATTGAGTGGTTTTCCCCAATGTTCCAGAAGAAATGAATGAATTCTCTTATTTTCTCTAAATTTTTGCTTCAGGGAAAAAGCATTGTCAAAGTCCCTGACCCATACAAACCCTGGTGATAATCACACTTAATAGTAGTACCCGTACCCACACCCATGCTTCAGACTGGCTCCGTGTACCCGCAGTCCCGCACCCATGCCTCAGTCTGATTCTGTACTGGGACCCACACTACAAGTCTGCTGATAACAGGGAATCTTACCTGTGCATGATCGCTACCACTGTGTGCCGAGGAGAGATCCTTTCTCGTCTTGAACCCCTTGAAGCTGGACTGGATTTTGATGGCTGCCTTCTCCACCTCGGGATCGTTCAGGTCGATGTCGATTTCTTCGGGTTTTTCCGCATCCGCGGCGTCAGGTGCCGGTTCCTGCGTTCCACCATCTGCTGGTGTATCTCCAGCAGCCTCTGTTTGCTCTTCTCTGTATGATGTAAAAAATAAATGAAGAATTTGATTGCAAAAACACCCTAACTCCACTTCAGTAACTTTGGAGAAAAATGCATTTCTTTGCCTGAGTTGTACACATGCCTATGGAAAAATGAAAATAAATATGAGATATTTTGTACTTGCTTGTGGAATTTGACTTCAAATGTCAAACTATCGCTAGGTCAGTGGGCAGTAAATGTGTTGATACTAATAACTCAGTTTTGGTGGAAAATGGATTGAGCACAGTTAGTAATTAAGCTCTTCCATTAATGGTTCACATTCGTTTCTTCAATTAATCATAGTAATTTGTATGAAGGCATCTTTTTATATACAATACATGGACCTCCATTCATATATTGCCATTTGACATATAGAAGCTTATTGTTTTTATTCTTGCACATAGTATTCTTTAAAAAAAAAATCTTGATCTGCTTGTTGTTTAGGACCAGAGGTTAAATACTACTGAAATCACGCTATATACGTGAACGGAATATGCTTTTGACAAACAAATGAAAGCCATATTACTAAACATAGCACCACTTTTGTTACTTTTGTATAGGATGATCCTTTCCCTATTGACAAATGGTATACTTTCATTACCTCTTCAATTTTCTGACAATGGAATGGTTTACGTTTTTTTGACTAAAATGCACCATAATGAGATGTACGTTACATGGACGTAATATGCCTATTTGATGGTGATCTATGTCCGAAGCTAAAATATTATTTATTCTTATTTCACTATTAGATTATATTAGTTATTTTCCCTATATAATTATGTAAATACAAGGAAATTGTTTCGTTCGATCTATGAGGATTCTACTTGGGAATCACAGCATGTTAATCATGAGGTGTGACAAAAAAGAAACAAGACTGTGACAGTCAAGCCCCATGGCGCAATGTCAATCGACCCACCGCCCATGTAACTGTGTTGCCTAACATCTCATCAACATTCTGGTAGAATATTGTTCACCTATCTCACTTTGAGCCCCTTCCTTGGGCTGTTAAGTAGCACACCCCTGCTTCGCTCCATCATGATACGAAAAGTGACACAAACATAGAGTGGGGAATCAATCTGAAGTTCCGACACTTGGTTCGGCCCCCCCCCCACTCAACCAGGAACTTCAGTTTGATTCCATGCTCCACGTTTGTGTCACTAATTCTTGTATCGTGACGGGGCGTAGTTGGGGCGTGTCACTTAACAGCATGAGGAAGGTGTACAGGGTGAGATCGGTGAACAATATAACAGCAGAATGTTGATGAGATTTTGGGCAATACAGTGACATGGGCAGTGGGTTGATTGACATTGCGTCTTGGGCGTGGCTGTCACAGTCTTGTTTCTATTTTGTCACACCTCGTATGTTACTTGGACACCAAATTGGGCCATATTTTTTTAACAAGGTTTCAGCATTGATATCTTTATATTTGTGTAGTATTAGTCAGCAAATTCACAACAGTCTCTTAGTACCAAACATTGCGTAGCATAACAGTATTTAAATCAGTTAAAAAAGTTAGAGGGGTTTTGAATTTAGTTTTTGCATTAATACCTTCTCAATGCAATGTCATGCACAGTGGTCATAATTACTTAGCATTTAACAACAGGTTAGTATAAATGAAACAGGGTAAAAACACTGAAAACTGACAAACCAAACATACATGTAAGATAGTCACATCAAATAAAGTACAACAGCAGTTTCAAAGAACACTGTTAAAAGTGCAAATTACATTCAAGCTTAATGTTCGTTCCTGAGGATTTTAATATTTACTGTTGAAAGATAAAACTCTCTGGTGAATATTTTTTCAGTTTAATGCTTTTACTTACATTACAAGTACGCATTTTTACAATGCAGGGTACAAAAAAAACTACAAGCTTGGATTTAAATTTGCTAATAACTTTATTTACAAGAGGGATTGTTGAAGTTCTTGGCAAATGTCAGTTTCCTTCAATGTGGCATTTAAAGGACTTACACTCTGACAAAATCAGAAATATTGTGTATCAAAGATTACTTACAATTTGCTGTATAAATAAATTTCAAGGTAAAATCCAAAATTTATAGGCTTCCAAAAACTCCACTAAAACTGAAAAATTACAATGCTGTATAATGTATTGCCATAAAGACGCAAAATTACCATCATTTTTGTGAAGTTGCATGTTACTGTTGAGAATTACTTTTTGTAATGATCTGTATTTTGGTTTACAAAATGTTTGCTGGATTTGTTTTTTTGAATGATATTTTTATTCACTTATAGAACATTGTACTGTACTTTATGGAACATAATTGTGTTATTGTTTGTACGTTAATGAAACAAAAATGACTCCAAAACCTTTGATGTATACATGTACAGTAGATTATTTCAAATTGTGACAATGTAATAAACTTTGACTATTTCCAACCCTGAACTATTTGTTACAGATTAGTTGAACAGAGCAAACAAAGCATAAAAAATGGGAAAAATCTTGAATAACATGCAAACTGTAAGTCATAACACTTCGTGCAACACAAGGATTAACCCTATCTCTGCCGGGGTATTTTGGGAGATCAAATGGCCGGGGGGTGTTGTTGCGCCTCACACAGGACCCCCCCCCCCCCCCTTCAGATCTCGGCTGTCGACCGTATGATCGTGACGAAAATTGGCACGCATGTCGCCGGTGATCCTAATCTACAAAATTGTATTGTTACTTTTTTCTTGAAAATTGGTTTTATTTAATTATGGCAATTTATGCATATTATGCAATCACAAATAGCATGAAATTAAGTAATTTGAATCAGTAAAAGAAAAATATTCATACATGTATGATTTTTAGCTGAAAACACAATTTGTGTTGAAATTGTACACAAAATCACGTTTTTGAGCAATTTTTGGTACGACATGCATGTAAAAAATTATGTGTATCTTCGGAACCGCGTACCCGGGCGTCGCAAATTTGGTCTTAAAAGATGCGGGAGACTCGAAGGAAAAAAGTCATGAAACATCGTGGCGAAAGCTATTCGCGTTACAGACATATCGCGTGAAACGTTGGGGAGGGGCCTCCTAGGCCCCCTCCCCCACGGCAGAGATAGGGTTAAGTGATTTAATTATACTGAAAGTATACACATACTACATGTACAAACACAGGAAATTGTTACCATATCCGATTCTGCTGTATAGGGTGAAGTATAGTCACTCAAATCGCTCTTCAATTTATCTAAGTATAAACTTTGAAGTCTTCATGCATCACTAATACAAACTTAACTTGAGACATTAATTGCATACTCTTTACACTTTTTTTAAAGATTTATTAAGTCGATATTTATACGCTGTTAAAAGAGACAGACTGCCAAAAATGGAGCTAGCAAATTGGTGAAGC